>JAEBDU010011110.1:0-106736 GCA_016802625.1 Heliconius numata
AAGGGTGAAAACAGAATGTAGTCAGGTCCGAACCATTTGTCGTCGTAGATTACATTTGAAATGAAAAGTAGGTAGTTTCAGAAGTTTTTTCATACCGTCGCTCGTAAATACCTGTCAACCCGTTGACTGATTTGCATGCTTTATTCCCTCACTTTTACTTACTTGGGGTAAAATTATTTCTCACTGTAACTAATGATTGGGTGACAGTTTGTACACTTTGTTAGATTCTGTGCTTTTATGATTTTCTTTTTAGTTATTTTAATCTGTAAGTTTTTTATATTTATCTACATAAAAAATCAGCTTCACCTTGTATCTCGCATACAGCAGGGTAGGCAGAGGAAACCTAGAGTTAAGACACTTCGTTCTGCACTTTCCGCTGAATCTTTCGAGGCATTGCGTGTTGCGTGGTAGAACTCAACGCTGTGCTTTTACCCTAGTGCCAGAGTAAAGAAATGATAATAATAATAAATAACAATTAGTTCCTTCGAGTGGGGATCAAACCCACAAAACATCGTGTTACAGTCACACACTTGTGCTTTGCGCCATGACGGCCTTATATTTATTTGTTATATGGAAAATCTTTTTGTTTCTCATAACTTTTGATACAACATTTTAAAAATCTATTAATTGCTATAGGCCACGCCAGAATCAATACAAAAATATTGGAATACTAAAACACCTAAATATAATAATCCATGACACGTTTAACATAAATATCAAATCGAACAAAACTTATATAATACTTGGATATTCCACCTAAGAATATCAGACCGGCCGTCACGTTGGATACCTTTCTGGGCATCGCATTAAATATTGACAAAATAAAATTTAGAATTTGGACGTGAGCGTGAAGGCGTCCGGGACCCGCCAAGGAGCCATTTCGTACCAAAATGTTTCCAATAAATATATTATCAAGTTACAATACTCCAGCGTATTCGACACTTGCGAAAAAATGTATATTTATTCATAATATTTTGGATGTTTTCGTAGGTATGGGTGTGTGGAGACGGGCTGTATGTCATGCAAGGGGTATGTCCGTTTTAGTTCTGTTATGACATTTAGTGCCCTTCCCTTGAAATGTTAGATCTATTATGTAAAGTGTTTGTGTAAATTTTTATTTTCGTTGTTGTGAGTTCGATTTTAAAGTAAAAAGTTGTATTTTTTTTAGAATCAACGCCGAACCTTGTCTCTTTATTAGAGGGGAGAAATGAACATAAAATTAATTTCTCCAAATTGTAATCGAACCCACAATCATCGCGATTTTAGTGAGGTGAAGTCCCATTGCTCCACGATCCATATAAAAAAATATGTAGGGCTTAATTAAACCTATAGTTTTTTTACTACTACGAGTATATGATCTACATAATAATATTATATATTATGTATTATATACAAAAAATCTTGTATTCATAAGTTTATATATCTCTTTTAACAATTATTATCCAACCGGTTCCATGGTGTAATGGTTAGCACTCTGGACTCTGAATCCAGCGATCCGAGTTCAAATCTCGGTGGAACCTGGCTTTTTTGTTCCAAATTACTTTTCAATTTTTTCAGTATTTTTATATAATTATAATAAAATAAACAACGCTATGTGGTATCTCAAGAAAACCTATCATGCTTTCTTAGGACTTCACGCGCCGGCCTGGAGTACTACGTCGAAAGCTTCCTTTCTTGCCTTGCTATGGCTCATCCTGAAGTTTGGACATCCAAGGAAGCGATGACTGCATCCAGTGATGCAGGACTTCGGAGCCAATAAACTAGCCTCCGATATTGAAAACCGTGCAAAGTGAAGTAGGTTGAGTTGAGAACTTGGAAGGTAGCTCTTGGCAACAAAATCCAAGACTAATGCCAAAGTAAAAAAACACAAAACGAATACATTCGTTTTATATTGTAATAATTTTTTACAGTATTTGTACGGTATTTCCCACCATATTATCATATGAAAAAGTTTGAGCAATAAATGCAGCTTCTGAAAAATACTTCTTTAAATAATAGATAATATTTCGGGTTATTTCTTATAATAAACTAGCGGACGCGCGCAGCTTCGCTTGCTTATTTAGGGGTGAATTCTAATAAACCACGAAACATATGTTCAATGAAATATTTTTAAGAGTCTAAATTTAAAAGTTTATTAAAATCAGTGGCGGTTTAAAGATTTTTCCATACAAACTTTCATCCCCTATTTCACCCCATTAAGGTAAAAATTTTTCAAAATCCCTTCTTAGTGGATGTCCAGATTACGAAAGTAAAAATCTGCCCAAATTCCACGTTTCTACGCACAGCGGTTACGGCTGTGCGTGCGTCTTACCTCAGTCAGTGAGGACAAGTCCTTTTATATATATAGATAATAATTTAATATAATCCATCTGAAAATTATATGATTATGCTATAAATTCTAAAAGTTAATAACTAGTTTGTAAGTAAATTACATTAGTTAAGTAATAAAAATATTTGTCTTTTTTTTATGTATACTTTTTATAAAAATAGGTTCCACCGAGATTTGAACTCGGATCGCTGGATTCAAAGTCCAGAGTGCTCACCATTACACCATGGAACCGGATACTTTTGAAGAATATTTTAATAATTACATTTCGATAATTAGGAACCGAAGGCTGTTAATAGTTCAAGTAAGACATTAATTTATAGACATGTGTTTTATTCAATGGAATGGAATGGAAGCGTCATCGCAGCAACAAAAACGATGATTGTTGGTTCGATTAACATTAGGGGGAGCTAATTATTTTTATTTCTTCGCTCTAGTAACAACACTAAACGCGGCGTTAAGTTGCACCACTCAAAACACTATATCTTGAAAATTGCAAATATGTAAAGTTTTGAAATTAGCGAACATGTAAAGTGACAGACATCTATCTATATTTAATTCTACATCAATTTTGCAATACGTAGTGATGCATAATAATAAATTATTTTAAATACATTTCTTCCTGTCCTTACAATATTTAGTAGGATGGCTTGATAAACTGCTACATGGTCACTAAATAAATGAAATATCATACGAATATGTACGAGGTCTCATAGCTAGTGAAATATTCACTATGCGACCAGAAACCGTGTCGCTTTTAAAAGCTTTCAATTCAATATTTAAACTTTCATCTTTTTATAGATAATCTAGGTTTTACTATAAAATTGTATAATCTATAGGTATATATAAAATCGAAAGGTCACTCACTCATCACGAAATCTCAGAAACTACAAGTGCTAGGAATCTCAAATTTTGCATAGGAGTTATTTATAGGACGTAGGTGCTCGCTAAGAAGGGAATTTGCAATATTCGATTTCTAAGGGATTGTTTTTGGGGTCGAAAGTTTGTATGAAACTTCATTACTACAAATGCTAGAAGTCTCAAATTTTGCATAGACGTCACTAGGACGTAGTCATGGAGACAGAAATTAATAATAACATAGTTCACGCGGGTGAAACCGCGAGCAGGCCGCTAGTATATTATAATTATTTCCGTGTGTTGTATTTTTATAGTGTTCTTTGTATTTAGCACACAGAAGAGGGGCTGGGGTTTTTTTATAATACAAAGAGTACCCCTTTTTATAATTTACTACAAAAGTGTCAAATAAGCTTTTAAAACGTTATTAATATAATAATTAATACATATTTTCCTATATTTTTTAGGTTTCAGGTTTTATTCCGCACATAGCAGGTTACGTGGAGAGAATCTATTGTTAAGAAACTCAGTTCTCTACTCTCCACCTGAATTGGAGACACTGCGTATTAAGTGATGGAAATCTAGTCTAGGAAGTGAATTGGAAATAATTCGTACCAGTGAATGGAAATCGAACTTACAATTATTAGGTTTGCACTAAAACACTGCCGCACTGCGCAA
This sequence comes from Heliconius numata, assembly GCA_016802625.1. Taxonomy (NCBI): domain Eukaryota; kingdom Metazoa; phylum Arthropoda; class Insecta; order Lepidoptera; family Nymphalidae; genus Heliconius; species Heliconius numata. The sequence goes on from JAEBDU010011110.1 coordinate 3,860, forward strand.
CCATAGCTGATTTTTTTTTCTCAAAATAAGAAGAATTAATATAAATAAATTATTTTTCACGTTTCCATGTAAATCGCTAATATTTCTAAACAAATTTCAGACAGTGATAGTATTGTAATGTTGAGGCGAGAGCGAAATTGAAGCATCCAGGACACCTCCTGGGAAATTTACTATCAACATGTTGTTGGCTGTCACTCTGCAAGATGAAGCCTTCTCATCCAATATCGAAAATCTTAATCCAATACGCCGCGACAGCGAATGATTTATACTGGGAAGCGATGCCTGATCGGAGCTATAGCGTGTCGCTTTTATTGTTAGATTTTTTTTAAAATTTTTTTAAGGAAAATTAAAAAAATATATTTATTTCATATTACATTGTGCGTAGTAAAAGCAATGGTTGTGAATTCGATTCCCACTTGTGGAAATGGAATATTTAATGTTTTCATTAACCCCCCCTCAAGTAATAGGTGGAAGGTGGGAAACGAAGTCTTAACACTAAGAAGCATTAAACCTTCTGCCTACTCTGCTACGTGCAAGATACAGCGGAAAGTTTAAAAGGAGAATCACATTATTTGGATATAACACGTTGTGGATTTGATCTACTTAGGGATTGTGTGGGTATCCTTTCTACAAATGTGATTAAAAATCTTCAATTGTTTCAAACAATAATTACCTAAATATAATTTCCTTTCTTTAAATTTCATTGATTGCTTGAAATATATTTTCCATAATTTAAAATAAAAGTACATTAAACAATGAATTAAAAAAATATATTATTCAAATACTCTTATATAAGCTAGATGCATATCTACTTGCAACATTTTAGCGCCCCAACCCGTCAGTAATCCACTCCGCTGCGAGAACACCTGCGCGCAATCACATAATGATCGCTGAAAGGGATTTTTTGTCTCATGTTACAGTTTCAGCTTCGACTCTCGATAAATTGATGAAAAATATTATATTTTAGGTAAAATATAGTATGTTAAAGGAAAAAAGGTTAACATTTTAAGAGGAGTGTAGAACGGAGAAGCTGGGAACGGAATGTCTTAATTCAAGGTTCCCTTTACTTACCCTGTAATGAGCGAGAGACAGTGTGAGGCTAATTTAACATGTTTTAGAGGAATCTGTTTGTATATAATATTTAATTGAGGGAAAGCCACTATATTTATGAAAAAGATAATTATTTGTCGTTTCTTGTGTTTTACTATTCCATTCCTTGTAAAAATAGAATGTGAGAATAAAACTATAAGTTTACGTAACGCGTTTATGTAGAGCAACATGCCGATTTTCACGTAGCTAGAACAAACAAAACAGATCTTTCAATAATTTACAATATAACCCTTATCCCGATATTAAATAAATAAAACAAAAAAAAATATAAGAAAATCGATTTCTCGAATCGATTCTTACCGCAATTAATTAGAACTATTTACACTAACAAAACAAAAATAAACATTCCGATTGATCGCGACACAAGTATTTTATCCTCGTTTCTCTCGCTCCTCTATAGAGAATATTTGAAATATAACCGGCAACTAGGAGTTCAATTAACAGTACCGTTATTAATGGGTCGTTCCGACTCCGATTAAACTCAATCCGGGAGCCGCGGGGTTGATGCTGTCGGGAAAATTTAAAATTGTCTTAATTTTATTTGTTTTTTTATTAATTTTGTTATAAATAATAATAATAATAGCGTTGAGTTCCGCCACTTAAAATGTCATGCATCCAGAATTTCGCAAAAAGGGCGGAATTGAAGGGTTTTAATCTTGCAAAGTGTGGGATACAGCGTGAAGCTTAAAAGAATAATAAAAAGTAAAAATAATAATTTAATTAAATTTATTTTAATATTTATATTTTGCTTATTATCTAGCGCATTTTACGACTTAAGCGAAAGAAATATAAAATAATCAGCTTAAATTTCAAATTTGGTAATTAAATAGTAAATGTAAATCATATTGTAGACTGTGTAAATAAAAAATAAAAGAATAAAAAAAAACATATAATTTTGTTATAAATAATTCAAACTAAAGCTGCTTAAACATACTTATTCACTTTAAATTAAGCATAAAGCAATATAATACAGTAATTAATATTTGTGTTGAATTTAAATAATTTGTCTATTATAAAAGACTAACTTCGGGTATTTATTTATACACCTGTACAAACATTTAGTCAAATAAAGTTTTGAGCCATAACAAGAAAGAACTCACTAAATGCCTATTATACAAATGTTAATTTTCAATTTAAACATGTTTTGTTTCTTTTATTTTAGCTTCACGCTGTATCCCGCATAAAACAGGGTATTCCGAGGGAACCTAGCACCTAACTTCTTAGATGTTGAGTTTTAAGTAGTGGAATTCGATATTTGTGAATTTAATATTATATACGGCTATCTATCCTACTATATAATATTATTATTTAAAATGTGAAAATTTTGTGAGGATGGATGTTTATTCAGGGTTCACGAAGATTTTATATAATTTGGCTATAATATAAAAATAAAAATAATCGGTCGAAGCCGCGTTCTTAAAAAAAAATTGCATTACTTTTTAATTTTATAAAATAAAAAAAAAAGCAGAATTAATCTAAAATAAATACAGGCAAACAATTCGACAGCGGCGGCCCTACAGAGGCACGCACTAATTACAAACGAGAATCCAATGCAATAAATCACGGACATAATATAACGCAGTCACAGGAATGTATGCCCCAAATCCACGGTACATTTTGTATTTCACCCATTATTGCTAAAGATGGGACCTGGTCTGTATGTGGTGGGGATTTTTTATTTCTAAAGGAAAATCTCGTGGTTTTCCGTTCCCGTAGAAATTTATAGCAACTGCTGCTTCTCTCCATACGTCCTAATCTCTATTTTTTAGCTTGACTCGATAACCCATATTTAGCAGAGAGGGAACCAAATGTTAATAGACTGCGTTCCCATTAAGACACTACTAAAAATAAAGACAAGGAAGAATAATTTACAATTGAATATTATGCAATAAATTACTTTACATTATTATGCAATTTCTAATTAATTCAAAATATTTTTAAAGCTCATTAAGCCCAAGTCGTTAGCGGTTACTTCAGACGCAACGAGAATCACCCAACCGCGTGTTGACTTTAATTTATTAGTTTTTTTTTATAATTTCGCAGCAATTTTTAAGATTTTTGTGCAAAATCTCAGATATTTTTTTAAGCTGCACACTTCTGCGTACAGTGTGTGAGTGAGCATTAGGAATCTAGTGTTAAGACACTCCACTTTCCATTCAAGTTCCGTTCCCATTAAGACACCTCCGTTCCTCAATTTCCGCTAAATTCTTGAGGCATCGCGTACTGAATTTTTTAAAATATTTTATTTAAGCTTCACGCTGTATCCCGCTGGGTAGACGGAGGGAACCTAGTATTAAGACACTTCTTACCCCACCTTCCGAATAACTATAATTTATAATTTACCCCCAACCCCTATCACCTAAAGGGGTTTACCTAAACTGCACAATTCATCAAGTGCCGTGCGTTTAGTTACAATTAATGTAATCCAACTGTCGCGTTGCGGTAATTAATATATCAGATACAATAGAAAACTAATTAAATACTCATCTTGTTGTTTTCGATTGTTCTTAGTGATTAAGGAATTTTTAAATATCTATCTGAAAGTGTAAAAAAAATCAGCTTCACGCTGTATCCCGCACAGTGCTGGGTAGGCAGAGGGAACCTAGTGCTAAGACATTCCGTTTCCTATTTTCCGCCGGATTCTGGAGACATTGGAGCCAAACTTAACGCCGAATCCACAACCGAACAAACAACCTGTTACTTTTACAGTCACACATTTGTGCCTCTGCACCACGACTGGCTTCAATACTTATATTTCTTGGTCTTATCTAGCAAATCTTAATCGACTTTTCAGGCTTATAAGATAGAAAAATAAATTTTTAAAATTATATTATTCTATTTAAAGATATATATGAACCCCTAACCATCATATATCTATAACCATATACGAAATGTCTTCGTTAAAGCTATAAAAACTAAAAGTTATATATTTAAAAGGCTTATTATTTATACCTTTCAGTTTTTTGTTGACTTTTTTTATTTAATTTCTTTTATTCGCATCCCTTGTATATTTCATCTTTAATTTTTTTTCACGCATTGCCCAGCGTTCTGCGGGTTAGGCACACTGTCTGTATCTTTCAAGAAGTATACCACTACTTATTTCACTTAGCACCCATTTAATTCTAGACTCTACATTACCCTAAAATTAACACTAAAATGACAAAACACAATTTGTAATTGGAACTCCATTAGCACACTTGTGCTGATATCCCATTTGTTTCCCGCAGCCCGACCTAATCCCGGTCTTGTATCGGGATAATCCGGGATCAGGAATCATGACACTATTGTTGTAAGTGTGAAACCGACGTAAATAGGCCTACGTAGGGTACCCTACTGTTATATTATCATATTGTTGATTATTGGAATTTTCAATTTTATTATAGTGGTGTAGAGTTCAAATTCAGTTGATTATTGTAAGGGCTCTACATCATTGAAACGAATTCGCTTTTGAAAAAACTGCGTATTTATAAAGTATATAAAATTGAATTTAATTACTTATGGAATAAGTTGCAATTTTCAGTATTAAAAAATTGTGATATAAGACTGTCTAGGTCTTGATTTCGTTTTGTTTTGGAACAGGGGATGTTCTTTTGAGTGAATTTTTATTTTAAACGCTCATTGTGGGGGGTTAATAACGAGATTATTATTTGTATTTGGGGAGGATTGCTCAAATATTGCCATTGTCGGTTAAATGAAATGGTAAATATGTTGTAGTTGCCGTATGTCTATGTTTTTAATTGGTATTGTTATTTAAGTCACCTGCTTTATGTTTTGTTTAACGAAATTAAGATTTTCTTTTGTTTCAGTAGGCAGAGGGAACCTAATGTTTAGTGTTTTTTCATTTTATTATATGTGGTTTATTTATGGTATTTTACAATTTTTTTTTCCATTTGATGCTCTCATTACGTGGGATGTGCGCAAATTTGTAATCTGCGATTTTATTTTAGCGGCCAATTTCTATTAACAAACAATATTGATTATATGCAATTTCATTGTTATCAGTACTGAAGTCATAATCTAAATTTCAGCTTAATTGGATACTAGAAAGTGGATATACTGAGCTCCCCAGACTTCACATACACTAACATATTACCTAACATCAGAAGTTAAATAAAAGCTTTAATCTACAGTAAAACATGAACTGTGATCCAACAAAATGGTGTCAAATATCAACATATCAAAATTAATTTTAATTCCTCTTTTTCTAGGTAAATAAAATGCGACGTTGAGTTACGTTACAGATTACAAAAGTTAATCTAGTGATCTAAATATTTTATTTCGTATTAAAACAAACATTATCCCTACAATATTTAATATTAAAACAAATAATAAAATTAAGGAATTGTAAAATGCAACTAGTATTATGCAAGCACTAAAACTTATGGCCCATAATATAAACGACGACGTTTACGGCTTAACCTACGCCTAACGTCAATGTTTACTGTATATGACACGGGTACGATATTCAAATGAAAAAATCTAAATTCATGTCTTAAAATTAAATTTTTGTAATAAAAATAAACCAAAAATCTATTATTTAATAAAAAATAATTATTAATAATTATTCGTCGAAATAACGTAGAGCTAGAACCGACTATTGTTATGTAAAGTTGTATGAATCTATTGGAATATCTGGATAATAAAAAATAATGTTTTATTCCACAATTTGTTAGTCTTTAAATGTTAAAATATTTTTTATCTCATAGCCTACGTGGTTTCTCGAATGAATTAAGACAGTTAAAATAAAAATATTAGTCTCATTAGTTTTAACGTGTCTAACATACGATTCTCCTAAAAAGATCGACTTTAATATATAGGTAATTTTACTATAATTAGTTTACGATTATTTTCTTTTATTTATCTCTGATGATTTTTTAAAAAAATAGAAAGGAAGTGACGCTAATATACGCATGTTAAGGATTTAGAAAGTTGTTTGGACAGCTTTGCTACAGTACAATAATAATAAATAGTTATCTGTTGATTATATTTAAAATAAAATATAACAGGTTCCATGGTGTAATGGTTAGCACTCTGGACTTTGAATCCAGCGATCCGAGTTCAAATCTCGGTGGAACCTAGTTTTTTAACCAACAAAAATATAATTTTTCTGAATTATATTAATGTTTAGTGAAAATCAGAAAGTTGTTCATTGAGGATTGCTTAAAATATCAAGTAAAGTTTTTACTGCAGTCTTTTTTTATTTCTAAAAATTAAAAAAAAATCAGTACTTCTCAAAATACAAAATAATATGGGTATTTTAAAAAAGAAAATACACGAATAATCGTATCGTACCCTTATCAAACGCTATAAGGGACCTATCCTCTACCCGTTCGATAATTATCGGCAATACACGTTGACGACACTCGCGGGCGTTATAAGACGTACGCTTTATGCCATCTAAATATATTATTGGGAAGTGCTACTAGTATCTTTAGTGTACGCCGTTTGTTTAGTATGTAAATTGTTATATTTATTCGTATTGGTATTTGAATTTTGTTTTTATTGCTTAGTTGCGCTTAATATTTTCTTTGAAAAATGGTTAGGAAGTGGAGAGAGGAGTGTTTTATTACGAGGTTCTTTTCGGATACTTTGTGGTACATGATCGTTAAAAAAAATGATTAATAAAGAAATTTATTTAATAAAATAGAGAGTTCCGTCCTTCAAGACTAGTGGAAAGCAGTGTCTAAACAAAAGGCTCTCTCTGCCTATCCTACTATTAGCAAGATATATCTTAAAGGCATATTTAAATTTAATCGTTTAATCATATATTTTTTACTTTATTTTATTAATTTGTTCAAATTCCGTAAGTCGACATCACAAGGGTTTCAATAATTTACGTAATGTTCCTAATTGACAATAAAGGTGTATTTAACGGTCCACAAATCAATGTAGCAAATTGTTAGGGAACTCGCTTCGACCAGACTCTACAAATCTTGATTACTGCGAGATGGCTTTGAGCACGCGACCAGTTATTTATTTAGAAAAATGTTGTTTTAGTAGGGTTTAGGGTTCTGTTCTCGGTTGAGGTAAATTATTATATGATAAAAAATTTCGTAATTAATAATATAATTCTAAGGATTTTTTAATTTTCTTTAGGTTCCCAGGTTCCTTTTGCATAATATCCTGCTATGTACAGGTGCAGTGTAAATTTGAAAAAATATTAATAGTACTATGTCTATTCAAAAGTACTAATAGAAGTATAGAAGTAAATATTGAAAAATATTAATAGGTATAGTAAAATGAAAAAGAAAAATATTTAATATAGTAATTTGAAATGCCTAGACGCTCTCTATAATTGTATAGGATAATATTTATTCTAAAAAAATTGCAAGGCTTAAGCTGAGCTTTGCATTTATGTGAGTAATAAATAAAAAAAACAGTATACGTATAATACTTACTCAGTTTAGACCTTGCGGACTGTATGATCTTTGTGTACTTAAAGAGATTGATAAATATCATCTTCTATTAAAAAAACATTATTATATATAACTTTAACGAGGTCGCCTGCAAAAATATCTAGAGCAATTTTCATTTTAAGCATTTTCTTTTAAGTATGTATGTACAAGAAAAAAGCGTACAAACTTAACTTTTTTCTTTATCTGAAACAAATGAAAGGTGTAGTAAAGAGAGCGTCTGATTGTAGCGCGGTGGTTATAGTGTCGCGCTCCATTAGGGGGAAAGGGAATGATTTTGTTTAAATTATTTTCATTTTCCCAGTAAAGGACAAAGGGCGGTATCAAGTTTCTTGCAGTGTTTCGGAAATTGTGCGGAAAATGGAGAATAGGGTGTCTTAGCACAAATTTTCCTCTGCCCTTGTAGGGAAAAAATGTGAAAACTCATCAATTTTCGCAACAAATTCCATTATAACAAAAAATATAACAAAATACTCCTAAAAAGAAAGGCTTAAAACTAATTACATTTTAAAAACACGACTAACTAAATCAGATATCAGTATCGCATGCGCTCACCCCATAGTTGGTTCCTATGGGACGTCGTGCCATCAATTATTCTCGCTAACTGCGCGGTTTTCCACGCGAACTTAGACTTGTATAGCTCGTCTGTTTCAATTTTCACCTGATGAATAAAAGAAATTGTTAATTTATTGTTCTAAGAAGTTTTAGAGAACGTTGTGGCACATGGGCACAAAAGAGTGACTGTAACGCGACGGTTGTGGGTTCGATCCCCGCTTGAAGGAATGAATTGTTATTTTTTAATATTTTCATTTCTTCGCTCTGGCAGCAAGGCAAAACCACCACTCAACATGCAATGCCTCGAAAAATTCAGCGGAATTTGGGGAACAGAGTGTCTTAACACTAAGAACTTTACTTGTATACTAAAATAGATACACATAAAAACGTTCAGTTCAAGGTTCAATTATTAGGTAGTTATTAATTGCATAAAAAAGATCTAATTTTTGAGTTATTAGAAAAATTAAAGAAACCTATACATAGAAATTTCTTTTTTTGGTTTTATCTATTACTTTCGTAAAATAATAGATAAGAAACGACTTGAAAGAAAAAATTGAAATAAAAAACCTATTATTGATAAATTTTAGAAATATTATTTAAGACGTTTTTACCATGTGAAGTTTTACTTATTATTTGTTTAAGTGTAAAGTTCCTACACATTATTAGCATGTTGAGATATATAATTGATTAGTTATTAATACAGGTTCCATGGTGTAATGGTGAGCACTCTGGACTTTGAATCCAGCGATCCGAGTTCAAATCTCGGTGGAACCTGATATTTTTGTTGATAATTCATCAATCTTTCAGTAAAGCTTTCATTGCTTTCATTGCAATTTTGCTTGCTCGTTTCGTAATAAGAGTTTCATAATAAATAATAAAAGTAATAAAAGTCATCATAAAATATTTTATGCGTTTTATTTATTATTTTTTTTGTACAAAGTTTCAAATGAAAAAATATTCGATAATTACAATAACATCATGCAATATAATATTTAACTTAAAATATGAACATCGCATGTAGCACGATAAGCAGTAAGAACCTAGTGTTAAGACACTTCGTTGCTCAGTTGCCGCCGAATTTTGTTGAGTGACGGAACTTATCGCCACGCTTTGCCTCGACACCCGAACTAAGACATGAAAATATTAAATATTTCATTTCCTCGAGTGGGAATCAAATTCAAGTCTCAATATAGTATTCAATTCCAAATCATTTTAATACAAAAGCTTACGACAGTGCCACAGAATCCTCCTCCCCCCTCCTCCTCCCCACCATCAACCAGATAAGGAAACACAAGAGCAAATTCATATTGACGTCTTATAATCCGTTCGGGTCCAATTTCATCAGCATATCAGTTTCCGATATCATCCCTCCACAATAGACTCTACCTAGAGTTATCAAATTTATTCAAATTGTACTGTGTCGCTGCCGCAATTGTCACACCTGCTTTTAACAATCACATTGTAAAAGCTACTTAATTTCCAATAAGTAAAGCTCAAATTTCATTGTAGATAAAGCTTTCACAGTTTCGAACAAGAATATACGATTATGGATAGAAGTTCTTATTCCACTCAAAGTAACATCCGTTTTCTCTTAGCAGAGCTTCAACGTCTTGGTGTTTGCTTCGCGATTTTGGCCCTTAAAGTGTATATATTAAGAGTTTTCAGTTTGAAATGCAAATGCCTCGACGTCTGAAGTCTTTTGTATCAACGCGTAGCTAAGAGATAGAATGTAATCGCCCACCAGAAACTTGTTTAATATAACTGTCTGGCTTCAGTCCGTTTAAAGGTTTCAGAAGTGTTGAATAATTTAAATGGTTTTTTTTTTTATTTCTATTTGGGTTATGTTTGGAAAATTGTTATTATTTATTATTTTAGTACAATTAATTTATATTACATGATAATAATGTTTAATTTGATATTAATAAGGTTGATTTGATGTGATATTAATAAAGTTACTTCCTAATACAATTATAATTACAAAGTGCAAATTAAATTTCAATAAGTTTTCCAAATTTGCAAACTAAACTTTACAGTACAAACTATAAGGTAGAATAAGTATATAAATACATACATAATAAAACACCCATACATATATATATCTACTATGACATTAAAAAAACCGTCACGCGACCGATAAGATGAAATTCCTGTAGCGTCTCTATCACCAACTTACTCTTGCATCTCCCTAAACGAATTTTGTAGCGTCACCAAATTGTAACGTTGCTTTCGCGTTCGCAAAGTTAAATTTGCCGAATTTACATAAAGATGGCACGAACAGTGAGTTTGACGCATCGGAATCAAGTTAGGGGCGGAGTTACTTTAAAACTGTCTCTTAGTTGAGACGCCGAATCCGTTTACAGTTTTCAATGTTTAGAGATGGTCGCTGTCGATAAGATATATTTATGGCTTTTCTTCTTTTTTAATTTGTGCATTATGTTTGGTCTGCTTACCAGAGCGAAGAAATGAAAATAATTTGTTCTCCTGAGCGGGAATCGAATTCACAACCGTTACTTTTATATTCAGACTCTTACAATTCTTAGAAAATGCCTTTAAGAAAAATGGAGTGCCTTATTTTAACGTATTACTACAAATTCAATGAGAAACTAACTTTTAATGCCATTTCAACTGTTATTGATTACTTTTTCCAGGTATGCAGGTTAACACTTGTCCACCATAAACAGGAGAAGACACGGATAACTAAATACTGGAATTTTCAAATAACAAATTAGAACCTCTAATCATACAAATTCTTCAGCTTTATAACATTAAATATAAATTTTTCAGCGTGGGCCCTCTATAAACTAGCGCTAATAATGTTGAAAGTATAATATATAAAATTAAACAGAGAGAAACAGAGAGATTAGAACCACCAATAAATCATCAAAACCTAAAACCACATATTATTTATTCAATCCCAAGCATCGATACTCAAGACATCACCACCATTCCTCCAGAGGCGTCCAACTTATGTATTGAGTTACGCTTCGGCCCAATCGTGTCATGCTCTCCCATTATAATATCCGCTGCTGCCTTAATCTTCATATTTACATAATAGCACTTTGCTTCTTTATTGGGTGTTGAATGATTTTGTTAATCTATCTTTGTACATAAGATGGCTTTTAAAACATTTTTTTTATATTAGGGATTCTAAAAATATTACATTTTTGTCATGATTTTGACAAGATATTGCTTAATAACGTAGAATTTTCCAGCATGACTGAAAAGGCAGAGAAATATATCTCCATTCTCCACTCTCCCAATTTTCAAGATATAGCGTGCTGAGTGGATTAGATCAAAATTCGGTTTTGTCTCTTTTGTCAAAGTGAAGAAACGAAAATAACTCATTGCCTTGAGTGCGAATCAAACCCACAACCGTGGTGTTTGATTCACACTTAATCAAATGAATTATTTTACATATGAGATGCTGTCTAAAATATAATAAAAAAAACAACTAATAATATAAAAACAATAAGATAAACTCACGTTATTTTTGATTTGCATTCAAAACCTTACCCCACCATATTGGCTGACATTCTATCACACGCACATTCTTCAATAACGTTTCTATCAAGGGGAGTATTTGAATACCCCCCCAGTAATTGATTCGTAGTGATGTCTTTTGAATTTCAATGAGAGATTAAACAGCATCAGGCTGACGGATCTGAATCAAATCGCGAGATAGATCTTATTTAGACACTTTAGTACAATTGAATTGAGATGGGAAGTGAGGTATTTAATTTGGTAATTATTTCTTTTTTAAAACAATTTGTTATACCTATTCTGGTATATGCTAGTGGTTTAATTTTGTTCTAATATTACGTAGAACGCTATATTTATTCGGTTAAAGTCTGTTTTTCTTTTGTACTAGGAAACAATTAATATATGAACTTCACGCTGTATTCCTCATATAGTAGGGTAGCTAGAGGAAACCTATTATTAAGACACTCTGATTACCACTTTCCGCCCAATTTTCGAGACGTTGTTACCAGAGAGAGGAAATGTAAATAAGTTTTGCCCTCGATTGGCAACCAAACTCACGATCACCACATTTACAGTTAGAACCTGTACCAATACGTCACAATGGCCTCAATAAATATAACTCAACCACATTAAAACTAGAACTTAAGACTTAAGAATCTATTTTTAGGGGAGGCTCATTCTTTCCCTGCAACCAAAGTGTTATATTATCATTATATTAGTACAAAAGATAAAGAAAAAAAATAGATAAAGACATTACAAAGAAAATATATAAATACAACAAAAAAACGAAACCTATTAAAAATATAATTCCCCACATTCCAACATACAGTCAAATAAACTTGCATATTACATACTCGTACATACTCGTACATCATGAAAAGTGATTACTTCAATAAAAATTTGATCGCATAGAGTTTTATATGTCATCGTAAATACGACAAACCCTTGTATATTTATGAACTCATACGATACTAAGTGATAGGACGATAAAATTTATATTATACTGTATTGGCAAGAGTTAACGTGCGTCAAATGTACGTATATACTAATATTACAATAATCTATGGTTAATAGAATGTCTCTATAGATATGGAGAAAATCAATTGGTTTTTATAGGTTCTTCTAGGAATAGAAGCTTAATATAAATGGATGGCTTGGTTTTTTTTGTAGCCAAATATATGTATGAAAGTATTACCTATAATGTTAACTGTTGTTAACATTTAGACAAAAATGGGAGAACGAAGTGTCTTGACTCAAGATTATATAGAGCGTAAAGCTGTAAGGGAAAAAGAAAAGAAAAAGAAAGATAAAATTTATAACTAGTTTTTCATTTTTGTCTTCAACAATCTTTTCAAATACAAAATGATTCTTCTAAATAATTGTACCTAATAATAAATTTTGTCTATTGAAGCTATTAAAAATATTTTTTGTTTCTTAATGTTCGTACAAATTCTGAACAATATCATTCGTAAATTATTAATGAATATACGTTGAGAAAAATATTTCCACCATATTCTAAAGAAAAGCAAGAACACATCGCTAGTTTTCCCCAAAGAAAACACGTATCCAAATAAAAACTTCAAAAACCGTATGACACTTAAAGGGAAACCCTAGAGAATCAAAATGCGTGAGAGCAGAAAATTATGCAAGGAACTGGTCGTGGTCAATACAACCCTCGGCTTTTACAACACTGTCAATATTTTATACGACATGATGTAAATCAATCATTTTTGTATGGTATCGTGAAATTTTATCATATTTTTTTCACATATATATCCAAATTATGGTAAGTACAGAGTACTGATATAGAATATCAGTGGAGGACTGTAAATGTATATAAAAATGGTATATAAGCGCTTTATTCGGTTTTACTTATATTATTTTATTTATTAAAAATATGAGATTAAATATCATTTATTGCGCTAAAAACCATGTAAAGTAAATATAAATGTATAGGTGCATATATAATAAAATTGTAACATATCGGTGTCTGTATATGGAAGCTATCTGACAAAAACTATTATTGGATGAAGTTATCATTGTAATAGAACGTAAAGATATGATCTTTAAATTTGTTGTATTTTGGCAAATTTCCTTAATTTTGTTTTATTTTAATTGGTTCATAAATAAAAAAGTTATGTCAACATATCGCTATATTAACTATGACTCTCGTGGTATATATAAAATGCAAATAATTTATCATTATAGGTAGAACACGTCTAAAAAGTTAGGTTCCACCGAGATTTGAACTCGGATCGCTGGATTCAAAGTCCAGAGTGCTAACCATTACACCATGGAACCGCACATGTGGATCGCTTAATATATTGTATATAAAATTTCGCCTTTCACTCGGTAGACTCTATGATGTCAAGGGGTCATCTCTCTAGGTCGTGTTAAGATGTCATACGTAAGACGTCGAAACGGAACCAAAAATCGTGTTTATATGAATTTATAAAAAAATAGCTTCACGCTGTATCCGCAAGTTGCAGGATAGGGAGAGGGAACATAGAGCTGTCGTTGCGGAACTCGCGTTAGCAAAGAAAATGGACATATTAAATACTCCATTTCCTCGAATAGAAATCGAACCTTCGACTTAGCCTGAACTTCAACTTCAACTTCATTTACTATACTTTATATATTTACAAAATTTATATAATTTTGTAAATATATAAAGTCAATATATAAAGTCAAATCGTCAAATATAAAACAATAGAAATCTTCGTGAATCTCGCGAGCCACGCAATCATCGGTCCGGCGTGATACATAATTCACAATAGTGATTGCGTACAGCGGGACACGTGGGGCCGCTGCATTATATATGAACGGCGATTCTGACCGGACAGGGGTGGATTTGGGGTATATAAGCTTTAGTATACCTTTTTTTTTAGAAACGGTGTAAGATTTTGAATGTAGCAGGATTGGAATCCGTGTCTATAGGAAACGAAAACATCTATGTTCAAGTGTTTATAGGTTTTCTTAATAAAATAGTTTTCTGTTATAAATGTGGAATAACAATACTAAAAATCTTAAGAATGTACGCAAGTTTTTAGAGTTTAAGGAACACATATATTGGATGTACCTTAAAAGGAACATATATTGGATCACTTGTTGACGTCCTTCTCTCAAGACCATTAATTTATCTAGAGATCGTATGGAAGTATCTTGCGGAAATTAATATTAAATATTAATTATTACCCTTCCAAGTCAACGCAATCGAAGCTTACTTCCTTATGAAATTATGCACGATGTGAGAATTTACAATATAAATAAAGGGAAAATCTGAAAATAAGCATTTAAAGTGATTTCAAAGTATAAAGTCGTTACAAACTTATATTTCATACAAAATGATGCTTATATTTCATACGGGGTATTTCCTATAGATTTACAATTATCAAATTTGGCATCTTGTAGAAAAAAATAAAGGAGAAATGGAAATTTCTAGGTACCCACTTAATTCCTAAGAGTCAAGTCCAGATATTTGGGTTGCCTTTTTCTACATAGGTATATGTATTTACTAAACTATTACAATTACTAATTCATTGTCTGTCTTTAAGCAATATTTAAGTGATAAAGTAACCTAATAAATTTACTTTAAATTGATTATTTGACTACCTATAAATAATAGAAGAAACTTGTTCAAATATTTTTATATCCATATGCGTCAATATTGTGTTACCGTTATAGAGAAAGTAATATGACGAAATTCAAAAGGCTTCTCACGACTAAGTTCCAATGTATAATTTGCGTGACAGAGCCAACCGGTTCCATGGTGTAATGGTTAGCACTCTGGACTTTGAATCCAGCGATCCGAGTTCAAATCTCGGTGGAACCTTGGCTTTTTGCTTTAGAAATATATGGTACGTACCTATATTAGTATATAAGTACCGTCGTAGTATTTTTGCTTAATAAATAATAAGATAAGATTACTTTGGTTTTATAATTTAACGGCTAAGCTAAGTATTTTTTTTATATTTATAATAAAGCTTGTTTTTTAGCAAGTACCTACTAATATATACTAAGATGTAACGTCCTCTAAATTTAATTTTACATGTAAAATAGTGCTGTGTTTTGAATATTATAAAAGACAAATAAGTCATTTAAATTCAAATATTCTCGAGGCAAGTAGTGGCGCAGAAGCACAAGCCTACGTCTGTTAACGCGACAGTTGTGAGTTTTATTCCCAGTCAGGGGAATAAAACATAAGTATAATATATTCATTTAATCCCATGGACTTAAATGGTGCTAATAATACTTAGTCGGGAAGTTATTGATTTGACATTTTTTGTAAATCATATTTTAGAAAAGAAAAGAGTTGAATTTCTTGCCGGCTCTTCTCAGCAGAATAATTTAACAATTCAAAAACGATTATAATGGGCCAAATGAATAAAAATATTACATTTAGATTATTTTATTTTATCTAAGCACATATTTCGTCGAGACATTTATCTATCTGTTTATCTATCTATCCCACAGTACATCTCTGTACCAACAATAGCGTGGACGCGTCCAATACGCACAGTGGCGTGCTAACAGGCGTTTAGCGTCGCGCTCCCGGGAGACCGGCTCCTTTCGGCTTTACTCACAAATCTAACTACTTTTGTACTGCAGGGCTGGCTGGTTGGTTTTTTTAGGAAAAATGTATGTAGAAATTACTCCATACATTATTATGTTTGTTTTGAATTGTATGTACTAAATATAATAGTGCAACAATTTATCATCGTTATTGTTATAGATCCGAAGAAAATTTTGGCCATCAATTTTAAATCGTCCAAGTCCAGGTGTGGCAAAATCAAAATGGAAATTTAATAAATAGTAAATATTAAATGCAAATTTAATAGTCTCCAAAATGGAAAAATGTCTTAATACTGAGTTCTCTTTGCCAGGCTATATGCGGGATAGAGCGTGCACCTAACAATAATTCAATAGTTACCAAGCTTTAAGTAAATAATTTATTTAAGAATTCTATCACAAAAAATCTAATCGAAAAATAAAATGTAACAAAATAAGTCTGTCATTATAAGGACTACGAGAGAGCCCTGGAACTTTGGAACAGTTACCATATTTTTATATATTCGCCTCTGTTGTATAGGTTGTAAGGATTTTTTCGCGTGTCACAGCTTGATAAGCCGTACGTAATCAAACTGGTCTTATTATGTGATAGAATAAATGATGAGGTCAGGATATTATGCGACTTCTTTTATGAAGGGACTTTAGGTCAGGGTTGGTTTGGAAATTTCGTTAAGTAGAAAAAAATATATAATTATTAAATTCAAAGGCCATTGTGATATGGAAGAATAGTGCTTGAGTGTAAAAGCAATGGTTGCTGGTTAGATTGCCACTCAGGTGATATTTGAATTATTTTCATTTTGTAGCTCTGAGAGACAAGAGTAGTAAATTGATTCGCAGTTCAATAATCTTTATTAAGTTGGGCAGATAGCGAAGAACGGAGTGTCTTATTACTAGGTGTCTGCCTACCAGTTATATATAGAAAATAGGACGACAGAAGGAATCTAGTGTTAAGACACACCGTTCCCCACCGTCCAATTTTCAGTTGCGTAACGAGTGGTGGAACTCTATGCCTCTTTCTCTGCCTCTCCTGTTACCAGGGCGATGAAATGTTTTTATTCTCCTTCCATCAGGACCATAACTGTCGCGTTTACATTTACCCTCGCTGTTCCTCTGCGACGCGGCGGCCCCACAAACTGGCTGATAAAAAATATTAAGCGCATAATCTTAAATTATTATGTACATTATAATATTTAATGTTCAAATGCCTTAAGTCATTCATCAATCACTTTTTATCTTCACACATCTTAATTAATATATAGGTAATAAAGCTTTGTTATTTATGTTCTATAATACATTTCTGGTATTACCGCCCAAATAGAATTATTGCCTTTTTTAGTAGGTACCGTTAGTTAACGTCACAATTTAGTTCGCAAATCGAAACCATAATCATCCACTCTACCTCTTGATACAGAAATAAAATGTTGCTGTCAACATTTTTTAGAGTAAGCAAAGGGAACTAGGGAACCTAGTTTTAAGACGTTCTATTTCCATTAAGACACATCCTAGAGGCATTCCGTGATGAATGAGTGAGTAGCGGAACGACTTAATCAAAATATTAAATATTTCATTCCCCCGAGAGGAAATCGAACACACAACTGTGGGGTTTACAGACGTACGCCTGTGCCCCTGTGCCATGACGGCCTCCACCGTCGATATCATTTATCTATTATCGTAGAAAATTAATCCAATAAGCCTGATTGTATGTTTGTCGATCCCAACATGTTTGAACAGTAATGATCGATCACTCATTAACTAATGGCTATTCCTATTATAGTTCCTTTTAGCTGATTCAAAAAGTGCTGCACTTTATCATGT
This sequence comes from Heliconius numata, assembly GCA_016802625.1. Lineage (NCBI taxonomy): Eukaryota > Metazoa > Arthropoda > Insecta > Lepidoptera > Nymphalidae > Heliconius > Heliconius numata. The sequence goes on from JAEBDU010011110.1 coordinate 21,802, forward strand.
AGAGTCCATGATGTTAATTGTAGAGTTAGTGGAGATGGAGCTGCCTTTATTTAAAAGTATTGCTTTGATATAAGGAATCGTAAAACCAATGTTTAATTCTTATATATCGAAATATTGTTCTAAAGCTGAATTAATTAAGGTATTTCCTTTTCAGAAAAGTAAACATTATGAATAATAAGCTTAATAATTAATTAGTTTATTAATAAATTGTACTTTTTACATTTTACAGTTCTTAAACTTCTTCTGGCATTTATGTATGTCCAGCAAGTACAATTATTAATAATTACATAACTTTTTTATCGATTGTAAAATGAATCCTCGACCATCGCGACCACAGCCAGACCCTGCCCATCTGCACTATTAAGAAGCCAAGAAGGGATGAGCAAAATTATTGTGACAATTTTAGACTTTCATAACATTTATTTGATTAATTATTTCTTCCATCATACTAACCGTATATACGAGTAGGTACACTAGCTTCGTAAAGTTCTCAAGTGAGTATTTAAACTGAGTGTTTTACACTAGGTTCCCCTGCTTACTTAGCTAGATTAAGCATAGCATAAGCCATGATGGCAGTTTTTAGTCAAAAAACTGCCATCATGGCTTATGAAATACCTACTAGGATGTATTTCATAAACCATGATAATTAGATAGTTCAAATTATCAAAGTATTTCTATTGCCGCTATAATAACAAAATAAAATAGATTTTTTGCTATTTTTATAGATAATAATACGGAACCCTTCAAGCGCCAGTCCATCTCGAACTTTGCCATTTTTCTTATTTGTTTTCACTTCTGTTACAGTTTATAACATAAGGGACTGAATAATATCTGTAGGAAAAGCATTTATCGTATGTGTATATATGAAATGCCTACCGAAAAGTTTTTAAATTTGAAAGGAAAATAACATATTTCCCCAAATGGAAATCGAAGTCACTACCTACGCGTTTACAGTCGGACTCTGTGCTGCTGCGCCATAATGGCCTCTATATAATACTAGCGGACGCGCGCAGCTTCGCTTACGTATTTAATTGTAATAAACCACGAAATATGTGTTCAATGAAATATTTTTATGAGTCTAAATTTCAAATGTTGTAAAAATCGGTGGCGATTTAAAGATTTTTCCATACAAATTTTCAACCCCTTATTTGCACCGTTAGGGGGTGAATTCTAGAAAACCATGATACATGTGTTTAATTATATACGTTAAAGAGTCTGAATTTCAAATTTTATAAAAATTGGTGACGATTTAAAAAAAACCTATACAAACTTTCAACCCCTTATTTGCACCCTTAGGGGGAGAATTCTAGAAAACGATGAAACACGTGTTCAATTAAATACTTTTAAAAATCTAAATTTCAAATTTTATAAAAATCGGTGCCGATTTAAATTTTTTCCCATACAAACTTTGAACTCCTATTTCACCCCTTTAGGGTTAAAATTTTTCAAAATCCCTTCTTAGTGGATGTCCAGATTACGAAAGTAAACTTTTGTCCAAATTTAACGCTTATACCATCAGCGGTTACGGCTGTGCGTGCGTCTTACCTCAGTCAGTGAGGACAAGTCCTTTTATATATATAGATTATATGTAACCAAAATCCTATTTTTATTAGAAATAACATTGTTAATCTTTATACGAAATTTAGTCCCCCTGTAACGTGAGCCGTCACTTAGTTCGCAAATCTCGTTATATTGCCGCGGCCGATGGAAAAATTGCATTAATATGGGAATTACGTTAGAATAGTATTAGACTTCTTGATTTCATGTTTGGTAATAGGATTTTAGGCGTTCTTACAAAGGGCTTCTTTACTTACTATGAATCATAGTGAAAAGTACAAATATTTTACCAATTCTCTAAATTTTGTATCTACTTTTTCCAAGATTCCAAGTCAGATTTTCTTACCAAAACAGGCAAATATAAAAAAAATCATTGCCCCAAATGAGGATCGAACTTACAACCACGTGTGCGGAGTTAGATGCTGTCCACTGCACTACAATGGTCATACGCATATTACAGAAGAGAAATTACTAATAATTTTTCGATTTTCACTCATCTTAGGACAAAACTAGGCTAGTGAAATACCAAATGAAATAAAACAACCATACGTAATATACATTTTCATATATTTAAGTGACAGCTTATAACAATAAAAGTTATAATGACATAAGGATTGCACGTTTGTCTTTGGGTTCGTTTGAATGACTAATATTTTACACTATTTACAGGATAACATTGTACTAAAATTATTTAAAATCTCGAGACTTTTATATTAAATATACATCTTATATCTAACAAATATAACTAAAACAACGATAAATGTATACACTAGCTGTGCTTCTTTAGTAAAAGCTAAATATATTTTGTGACAATTGAAATAGGTTTTATATATAAATAATTATACAAAAAACTACAATATGCGGTTATATTATGTATATGAAAATTATATTTGTGGAGAAAATAAAAAAATGTATGCAAAAATTCAAAATTACTCATGTGTTAAATTAGAGTAAGAGTAACCACATACTGTAGATATTTTAGCAACATTCCAGTTACAGCGGTTATTACTAAACAGCTTATTTTTTTACTAATACTGAAAATACAAAATCTTGAATACCATAACTTATCTCAAATTTACAATAAAATCTTTGGCTTTACTTTATGGCAACCGAAAAAAGTAATTTTAATACTATATTTTTATAAATTGACAATTTTAAGATATATAAGAGAAATTCGTATACAATTTTACGTATGAACTCAAACGCTGCGTTAATTAATAACATTCATATTGAAATATTTACAAAAATGGTCTATCTACTATATATTTCACTTAATATTCTTTAAATTTACAAGAAATTTTAATGAAGCCGTTGAATTTTAAGATTATTAACGAAGGGTGATTACACATTGTCTTAACAATCTTTACGTTTGGAATGTAATTTAAATACTACGCATAATGATAAATGACATTTAAAGACATAAAGAAATGAAAAAGTGAATTTTACTAGAAAAAATGGAAGTTGTTTTAGAAAATTATTAATAAATATTAACAAAAATTGTATGTGAAATTACACTTATGGTTTCGGTAATATATGTACAAATTTAATTTGATACGAACAAAAATATGTTTCAGTAGTTGGTGGAATTTTCTATGATATATGGTAAAATATAGTTGTGTAATACAGCTGCGGTTACTGCAATACCTGTAGTTTTATACTCATCGTGCTATAGTTTACTATCATTAACTAACATTATAGAATAAAATGATCATATCACAAAATAAACGTCTTTTTGAAATAAAATGATACATTTTTAGCATAATATATGGAATGGTATATTTTGGAATTATTAAAGTAACGTTTTTATAGGTATATTTAATACATATTCTTCTATATGTCTAATACTTATAATTAAAAATAACTAGGATGATTGAAGTATATTCGATAAAAATAAAAAACAATAAAATATATTGAAAAATACGAAAAAAAATACATCCTTAATATTATTATTTTTTAATGTGACAGTACAAACTCTTAACTAATTTTCGTTACAAATCAGACATTATACAGCCTGTTAATTTTTAAAGAGATCAAAAACTCACGTTGGAACCTTACGATACCTTATTTAATTTAGCTTAACGTTTGATTTAATTTTAAACATTTAAAATAAATTATTAATTTTGTTTATCTTTGGTAAATTAAAAAACAACATTTTGACAAATGTTCAAATTTCCGATTCAAATTTTGCTATATCATATTTACAAGCACCCACACGCTGGTATTAATATAAAAGAAAAAAATACATAAAAATGCATAAATTTAACATATTTCAAATCTATTTAAACAGTTCACATATCACTGATAATATTTATATTTATTAAAATTTTCAACTATTCCTTGAAGTCTTAATGTCTTTCAATATTTTTCATCTATTACCACTATGTTCAGCCTTAGCGCCAAGGCGCGAAGGCGGTTGCGCTTCAGGAGGGCAACGGCTGTAACGGAGGAACGGCACTGCTCATTCTGAAATCTGGGTGTGGCGGGCGGAGATCTGAAAATCATTTTTAAGTTAGTATACTTTTTTTTGGTAAAATGTTCAAAGAAGGTTATACGAAGTTAGAACTAAGAATTATTGTTTATTCAATGTTACAATTTCGAATTCAAAACTATTTTTTATTAATATTTTTATTTATTCATAAATAATAATATCAGTGTTTTTGAAATACATATATTGTTTCAAAAATAAAACGGTACCACTTATTATGTGCATAATAGCATATTTAACTATTACAAACATGCTGTATAATTTTAATAAATGTCACCTAAAAAACAATATCATTAAAAAACTAAACTCATAAAATAAGTCGTTTTATTCATTTAAACATACCTATACGATCTCCTACATGCATATCAGGTGGATGCATGCCATGCACATCAGTATGCGGAGGCTGCATATGCTGAGGGTTCCTCAAGTCAGCGTGCTGGGTCTCTCTATGCCTCCGCAAGTCCACTTTCCTCTGGAACGCCCGCCCGCACAGATCACAGGCGAAGGGCTTAAAGCCCGTATGTTTTCTAGAGTGTGTAATGAGATTTGAACTTTGGCTAAACGCTTTACCGCAAACTTGGCATTTGTGGGGTTTTTCACCTGCGAACAAAATGGTATGTTAATGGAATCGTCGAATTTCGTTGCTTTGTCGAAGAAAATTGTGTTTTTTGTTTAAATATGTTGACATTTTTGAGTTTCTGTACTTTAGTTTGTTTTATGCTATGTACCTCCTCGCTATATTTTTAGGATATTTACTTTGTACAAGTACGCGATGGTTGTGGATTCTGTTCTCACTCGGGGGATTCAATGATTAATATTCAATTTACATTTCAAGGCAAAGCGCGGCGTTGGATTTCGTCATTTAATTCGCAATATCTTGAAAATTAGATGAAAAGTGGGAATCAGAGTGTCTTTACACTGACTCATACCGCTCTCACAGCTATATTCGGAATACAGAGTGAATTCATCCCTGCTGAAGCACTTTTAGCATCAAGTTAGATTCGTTTAAGCAACAGTAGCCGTTTGGTTCATTGCAATTTTTTTATATCAGGCGTCTTATTATTTGTATAATATGTGTCATCTTATCATAATAAGCGTACCGACGGTAACTTCAATTTTAATTCAACACCAATATATAGTTAGACTGCGTGCTGATCGGTCACTAAATTTTGACTATCATTTTAATTCCCAAGTTAAAGAAAAGAAAAGAATAGAAAAGAATAGAAAAGAATATTATTTAGAATTTATTTTTATCTATGTACTTATATAAAAACTACCGTCGTAGTATTATGGAACTACCGTCAAATCACGTTGACGTACAGACGCAATGGATATAGTCTTTTCCTATATCTATATAATCTGTGCTAGAATATCCGCGTATCGATCCGCGCTGACACGTGAGCCTGAGTGCGGATGGCTCAGGGTTGGCAGAAGGAATAAAAAGGGAAAAGAAAAAATATTTTTATTTTTATAACATGCTAAATGTCTAAAAAAATCAATAATAAATTTATTTAGAGACTAGTAAGAAATAGCAAAATCACACTTTTTAAATAATTCTTCTTAGGTATTACATTTATAGGACAACGTCTCTTTTACAAAATGAAAAAGCTGTTAAAAATGAAAAGAAAAAACATAAAATTTTAATCTTAATAAGTATTATTTAATCTTCACACATTTTAATATATAGGCGGTAAAAGAATTGTGAAAAATCACAAAAAAAAAGAAAATTAAAGCAAAACCAAGCTGTAACTCATTCCGTCAAACAGTCAAAATCTATAGCCATATAAGTTTTCACTTAAATGAAAACTGAATTCGAACCCGCAACCAACCACATCCTCCCAGAGTGCTATTGCGTAACATAACCCTAAATATGCGGATATCGCACGTGCGAGTATTAATACACGTCCGCGTAATCTCTGCGAGGTCCGGTCCGCATTACAGATTCCGCCGTATTCCCTACTACAAAAATTTATAGCCCGTTATATACGCGCCCATTACCAGTTTATGTATCGTGATTCTCGCTACGGAATTTAATATCGTATCGTATCGTTGCCGTTGCCGTTGCCGTTGTCGTTGCTCTTTGTTCTAGATTTACTGGCATTTTCTCATAATTCCCGTTGAAGAATATAAGTCATGTTTTATGAGTTATTTTTTAGTTATGCTAGCTTTCTTTAAGTACTTTCTTAATATGTTTATACAGTAAGTACTATGATCTTATATAAACATATATACTCAGAAAAATAGTAAAGAATATGGACATAATTCATAGATTCACTATAAAAATTGCCTGTGCTAACTTAACTGACATTTCTATTTTCCCGTTTTCCTTTAAAACGTTATATAACATACAAAATACATAACAAAAACCGTTCGTCCAACCTGAGCGATGCCAATCCGCGAACAAATCACGGCAACGATACCTAACAATTAGGTACAACATTGAAAGAGGGCCGTAGTCCGTCAATCAAGGGGTACAACGTGGCGACTTCATTAGAGCGACCGAGAGGACTTGGCCCCTCTCGTTCCCTCCCGAGTGTCGCGATTGCCGAGACCAATTTATATCCGTCGTGCTATTGGCCGTGATTGCGGGCGGCTCCACCCGGCTCCACCCAGCGTCGCGTAGCAACGGGGGGGAGCCACTCCACCCCCACCCCCCGTTATGGATCGCAATTTTCCTTTGAATTGGAAATCAGAGTTCGCAGCCCTCGTTAGTCCTCCATCTTTGAGATAGCAGATTTTTAGTGAAGATGTTTCAGTGAGAATTGCGCTTCGCTCAGCTTTTGGTTGGGTAGATGGAAATATGAAATAACGTTCTCGGTATTTCTTTGTTTTGGATCTTTTAGTTATTTCTGTCTGTGGGTGTATTTTGTTCTCTTACGTATTTCGTCAGCGTATTAAGTCAGTCTTTAGTTGGCTTTAAATGCGAGACTAAGAAACTTTAGCACTAAAAAAGATTATTAACATTAATAAGGCATTCCAGTGCTAGTTCTATCAAGGAATTTTCATCTTTCAAATATGTGTTTTATAATACAGTTTAAAAACAGTAAACAGAGACGTTTCTCACTAAGTATTATCAAACTTTACACATCATCTAAAAAGGCTCAAAAGCACTTTCACGTCTCAAACAAACACAACAGACACTAAAACAACACTTAACATCCATTAAAACAAATTTACAAACACAATTGTAGTTTAAAACAATAAACACTTATAATACAAGTGTAAAGCGACCAACTTTCCGCCGTAATATACATTTTGAAAGTGCGTAAAATCTTTGAGTCGTAATTCTTGAGTGTAATTACAGGCGCGACAGTGTGGAGGGTAGGATTTAATTGTTTAGGGACGGAAGCTAAGACGTGTTCAACTTCATTTCAGTTTAACTGTAAGCTTTTGGGAGTTTTGGTATATTGAGCTTTCTTGCGTTGAGAGTTTTTTAGAAAAATGTAATAATTTGACTTCGGGAGCTGAAACTGGGTCTCTTGGAAACTGACGTATATCGTAGGTTCGAATCCTATGTAAGGAATTCGAGTTTGTTTTCCGGATTGTGGATGAAAACATTAAAATATGTAAGAAAATTTATTAAAATATTCGATTCTACATTACTCAGAGTAGGTTTACAGATCTAAATTATTGGGAATTGCAATGAATTCATGTCTGGTCTCACTACACGTTGAGTTTCATCACTCTACACATAATCGACATGAAGTTTCAAACAAGTCAATTTAATCATAACGTATGATTAAATTGACTTGTTTTGAACTAAGATTTTAAAGATATTACGGAATATCACACAATCAGTTCGAAAGATGCATTTACGGATTATAGACGTATAAACTACGTGCTTTTATTACAGTGGAAGCTTCACAGATTTTTATGGCACCTCGTAATCAAGTAATAAGACGAAATAACATTTCTGTTGTTCTTATCCGGTACCGTAACCGTCGTAGCGCAGCGAGACAGTTAGTGTTAACGACGGTTGCTTGTTCGATCCCCATTGAGAAGAATGATTTTATATTTATTTTCATTTCCTTGCTCTGGAAGACCAAGCGCAGTGGTAAAGATCTTTTCCAGTTATACCTTTTTTTTAGAAAATTTAGCGTCGCACGTAGCCCGATTTGAATTTGAAGTTTTCCAAGAGGCGCTTTAGGTAGGTTAGGTTTAGGTTCAAATACTGCTAAGTTTATAACTTTGGACGTTTTCTAAAACAGTATATTTTCTTAATAAATATGGTAACTATTCAGTTAACTCATAATGTTAAGTATCTTAGTGACAAGGGTATCAAAAACATGGAATTTAAACCCACACTCACCACAAAATTGTACCACAACACCAAAATTCAAAATACATTCACTTATTCATATATTCATTATTAAAACAATTTCCCTTTAAATATTAAGACGCGTTGAGATTGAACGGAGCGAAGCGAGGAATAATCGTAAATCCTGAGTATAAGGAATCCTGGTAATGGTTTAGGACGGACGGTTCGAGTGCTTTTTACGTTCCAGCTTAACTTTAACTTTGGAGAAACATTTTGAGGGAGTTTTTTTTTTGTTTATTTTTTGCAAAAAATATAATTATAAATTTTTGTTTTTGTAGACAGTTTTTGTAGACAGTAAGATATTTATTATATACGAATTTATAAAAAATACTTTATCCAGATATTATCTTAAAAATACTGTATGGTATGTACAAGTTTCGATTCCTTTAACAATTACATATGGGAATAATGGAAATTCAATCAATAAAATACATAATAATATTTGTTTTACATATAAAATATTCTTTCATTGAAACTTTAATTTAAATATCTTAATTATCTAAGTTGAGCGGAAAATGGGGAACGGAGAGTTGTAACCCTGTGGCCTATACTATTACAAAAATTCTTACTAACACAAGTTTTAATAATAATTAATAATAAAGGGAAATCTACTCAATAATATTAAAATATGACTGCAGACATGTTATAACGAAATAAAATATTCCCAATCAAATCACCCAAAATCATTACGGCCCATTATCAGAGCACTAAACGGAGATTAACAATAAAACAGACATTAATACAATTAAATTACCAAATCCGGCCCTGCGTTGCTCATCTGCACAATGTCAAGAGGGATTTTTATGGCAACGTACTTCCCTGCTGAATTAAATATACGCTACTAAGAGTGCTTTCGAGTAAGATTTTTAGATATATCGAGGTAAATATTGAATATTTCGAGATTTTTTTGTTTTGATTCTTATTTAACATGCATGAGAATCCGTTATATAAAATTCAAGTAGGTAATAGTATATTGTGCATTGTTTATTGAGGCCGACCTGGTGAAGTAGCACAAGCATGTGACTGTAAACACGATGGTTGTAGGTTCGAGTTCCATTTGGAGTTTTATATTTAATATTTTCATTTTCTGAGTTTATCTGGTTCCCAAGTACCCTCTGCCTACCCTACAACTTGCTCGATATAGCGTGATTGAAGCGTAAATTTTACAATTTTAACTCCAAGCAAGCAAAATTGCGGTCAATGACTAGTTTTATATAAAAAATAGTGATTACCACAAAGTAGAGAGAAAAAAAAACCTCAAAATCTAGACACGTTCGCAAAGGGCCAAAGCAATAACAATAATTTGCGCGACTCCTCCCTTAATAATTCAACGATAAAAAACCGCTGGCAAATTGGAGGGAGGATGAGTACAGGAGGTAGATGCGTTTACGCGATCAATGTTAATTCGGAGAGAGTTTTCATCATATCTTGATATGTGTATGTATAACTTATAAGTATGATATCAAAACAAAATTCTTATTCAATTTCCATTTTCATCCACGTCCACAATACCAACTTAATCAAAATCATACAAAAAAAAGCTTAACTCTACATACATTTTAATGATTTACAGCTTAAATTCATAATTCTGTAGTGAAAGCTCTCACAAATAGGTATATATATACGTTTAGAATATCAGAACACTCTGCACTGCAGCCAGCACTTAGCGAGCTCAGGTGCAAGATTAAAAGTGCACTCATTACCACACAGCACTACGTGGATTTAAAAGCTTTATAGTGAGCTTTTTAAAATATTTTCATGGTGTAAACGTTGATTTTATTTATGATTTGTTTTAAAACGGAATAGCATCTAGGGTTAAGACTTCCCCGAAGAGGTTCCCTACTTGCCGCCCAATTTTCGAGGCATTCTGCGTTGTGTATAAAAAAGTAATATAGGCGTAAAAATAAAATAAAAATATATATAATAAGATACAATTCTGAAATATGTAAAGTTTCTTTCACACACATATATTTGTATATATTACAGCAAATCCACACAAGCCGACGTGATTCCCGGGATCGCTAGTGATGTGCGGATTTCGCTTAGAATCCCGGTTTACGATCATACGGCACCCGGCGGGGAGGTGATATACATCCCTATGTATTATAGAATACCTGGACTTTACAGTATTATTGACCTAGATTTTTGCTTTAACTTTTCAGTATTTATCTAGATTTTTTTTTAGTTATTTCGACTCAATCATGTTGTATTAATTTTGATAAGTAAAAAGAGTGACTTAGCACACAACACACTGATTCAACACTGAGTTTTCTGTTTTTGGCGAGAAGCTTATAGCGTTTTTTTGCCAATCCAAAGAAATAATGATTAAAACAAAAACATTTCATACAACGGGATTTGAACCTACGCATTGTTTTCCGTAAATAACCTTAGCACAAAGCTATCACTTATCACATAGATTATTTCCACGTAAATCTAATTATTATAAAAGCTTCCTACACAAAAACAAGAGGTTACACAGAATCTATCAAGACGTTCAACAATCGTTATTCCAGCGCAAACAAAGCACGCTAACATAAACAACTCAATCTTGAGACTGATGGAAAATGGAGTCGCAATCTTAAGAGAAAAGCAAACTGTTGAAATAAAATCGTTAAGATGGTCTTGTTTCTTGGATAAATGTTACTGTATATATTTTTAAGGCACTCTGTTACCTACTTTCCACCGAATTCTTGAGGCATTGTATTGTGTGGCGAAACTCCTGCTTAGCCTCGTTACCAAAGAAAATGAAAATATCAAATAATTCACTCCCCCGAGAGGGAGTCCAACCCACAACTATAGCTTTTATAGTCATATGCTGATTCCTCTCCACCACGACGGCCTCTAATATTTTATGATCAAAATTTTTCAAATTTATTTTTAGATATTAATTTAAATAGGATTTAGTTTTTTTTAGTAAAATTTGTTGATGCTAAATAAAATTCAGCACATAAAAGAAAATGACAAAGTTGTTTCTTTTCATAACTAAAAATAATAAGCAGTTTCTAATCGATCGATACGTCTAGTCTACGAATGTTAGTATATTATTAGATTTTTTCTCAAAAGTAATACGCAACCTGAAATGATAACAATTAATAAAAAAATAAATAATTTAAATATCAAATAAGTCTTAAAATCCTCATCTACATATTACATACAAACCATACACAAAACTTCAAAAAACACATAAAATTTTAAAGGAGTTCATCCCTTATAGGTCACAAAACAAACTCACAACGTCCGGGTCATTTTACTGAGACGTTTACGATCGCGCCGTACGAGTACGAGTATATGCGGAACTTGTGTAAATGCCACTTACGCTTGATTTATACGTTTGTACCACTATGTGCCGCGGCCGGCTGTACCGGCTGTACTCGTATATCAGGTGGTATGACTTTTTTATTTCACGTTTTTAATGTTCTTTGCATATTCGATTTATGTAGTCTATAAAGTCTTTATTTTAGTTGATTTTAGGGTTCCCTACCCAAAAAGTTAAAAGGAGGAGGAACTCTATTGCTAATACTCCGCTGTCTGTCAGTCTATCTGTCGAAACCCTTGGTGCGATAACTCGAATTGCACTCAGTCAGTTTTTTTATAATTGTTATATAGTTGTTGCCCAAAATTTCATTTACGTGGACATTATGACATGAATTGGCAACTTCCGTTTTTTTGCGTTCCGGAAGAATTTCGAGAAATCGTCCCTAAAACTCCCCTGTTCACTCGATTTTCCTCTTTCTAAAGATACAGAACGGTGAAGTTTCGTCTGTTCGTCGTTCGTTTTTCTGTAAAACTCTTAAGCATTGTAAATATTCATATTATCAATAAAATAACTATATTTAAATTTAAACATAATGTATAGTCAAATAAACACCAACAATAACATAATGGCGCCCCGATAATAATACTCTTAACAAAATAAACGGAAATCTAATAATCATAACAACATTAATATATTATTTCCCTCTTTAACAGACTAAAAATCGAATATAACGTGAAATGAGCATCGTGAAACGGCAAGTTCCCTCAAACTAATAAGGGCCCTCACGTTGACACTTGACAAATTCGTTAATACGCCCTCGGACGGGGGCTGGAGCGCCGTGGACTGACGAATGGGTATTTATATAAATATTTTTGTGAACCCAGATGATTTATTGAGTCTTTAGATTTAGTGTTTTATTTCTTTTGTCTTTATTCCAATTTATTACGTAGGTCGAAGAAAGTTATTTTTTTATACCTATATTTTAACTAAATTTTTTATATAGGTACTACAACTTGACGAAATTAAATGTTTAATATTTTCATTTCGTTGTTCCGCCACTCAAGACGGTATGCCTCCAGAATTCGGTGGAAAGTGGTAAAAAGTAGTGTTTTAATGGAAACGGAAGGTCTTAACATTAAGTTCCGGATTCCTTCTGCCTATCTTGCTATTAGCGGAATACAACGTGAAGTAAAAAAAAAATATTATAAGTTTTTTAAGCCAGCAAACAACATAACATTTATCTACTAAAACACACAATTTTCACACATAAACAAAAAAAAATATCAAAAAAAACACACAAAACCAACTAAGCACAACCCAAAAACACATCCACACACACACACCCACTACAAAATAAAAGCAACACATAATAAAGCGAACGTAACGGTCAACTATGCAGCAGATTGTTCCGTTGGGATTGTCCCGAACAATGCGAGTGCTAGTCACTACGGTTATTGCGATGTATTCGTATTTGTGACCCAAATGGAATTCGGGATTTTCGGCATTTTCCTCCCGTTTATTGTAGGGTATTGTCGAGTTAGTTGTAGCTTTAATGGTGGAGAACAGTATGGATAGGTTTAGGTATTGTGGATCTGCTTTTATAGGTATACGAGTATGAATAGAGGTGTTTCATTCTCATAGTAAGTAACCTTTTTCTTTTTTTTTTCGCTACCGTGATTCAGTTAAACAAATTCTAAATTTGAATTACAATAAAACCAAGAATACCTATTGGAAAGGCTTCAAAATGTGAAAAAGACTTTTTTGTATAGGTATATTGTTTTTTTTTTAGTTTCTCACTGTATTCTATATAAATAGCAAAGTAGGCAGAGTGAACTTAGTGTTTAAATATCCCGTTCCCCTTTTTCCGCCCAATTCAGTGGCAGAACTCAACTAATTTTGTTACGAAAGCGAGGTAATTAAAATAAATGAACTTCTCCAAATGGGTATCGTCTACAATCATAGCGTTTACAATCAGTCACTGTATTCTGTAATAATATAGAATTTGAATCTTTAAGACCAAAATAAAAACAACTCTTATATCACATCCATTTATCCATTTAGTAGCTCTACAAACGTAGCGTTCTCCTGGATTTTGGCACGCGAAGAATGCGACTGTCACCTCCCTTATTGCACCGTGACAATTGATGTTTATAGTCCTGAGGACCAACGTCCCTTGCCGTTCTAAATCCCAGTTTAATCTAGTATACTGTAGTAGTCTAAAGTCATAGCATATTACGAGCAAACGAGGAAAACTTTATGTCCTATCTCGATTTCTTTTTAGGTTCAAAGCTTTATCTTAGCTGTAGAGAACGGGGAGAATGGTTTAAAAACATTCAAATTTTAATATTTAAAGTACATCAACTTGGCTCAAAGTAAATAGCGGGCACTACAGATTATAGTGAGATCGATTTTTATTTGAAAGCATGATGATTTACATATATGCATATTCGTTACTGCGTGACTGACAGACAACGTACAGCCGAAGTTTCGCGATGTCGATTTTGCGTGTAGACACGTTAAGATAGTAGGGGAGCACTAAGGAACAGCATTTCTAGAATGAAAGAAGAGTTTAAAACGTAATGACGGAGGAAAAAAGGAATATAACACATTTATTAAATGATTTGACGAAATAAGAATTTTCACAGCACAATTTGAAGCGGTGTTGATAAGAAAGGCGAAATAAAAAAAACTTGTTATGTGAAAGCTTAGTATGGAATTTAATAATATTTATTATATAAAAGGCAGTGAAATATTCGTTCTACATATTTAAATATGGGCAAGACTATGTATGTATGTTTTAAATATCAAAAAGTATAAAAAGTATCTTTTAATATTTTTTTAAGATAAATGGAAAAAGAAAAACAAAATAATTTCAAAAAAAAATATTAATTATTAAAAAAATTCTCTTTTTTCATATGAACAAGAATATATTATACTTAATACAAGCTTACACCAATATCCATAAGTACATTTGATATTCAATAACGATTCGACACCCCACGCCGCTAAGCCCAGCATTACAAGACAATATGATGACAAAATAAATTGCTCCACAAAGGGTTGTCATTTAGGTGGATTATATCTAATACCAATGATGGGGATGAAATATGAACTATGAAGTATTATTAGTCATCTTGTTTAATATATTTCATATTTATATTAGTTTTTGGATTTGGCCTTTTAAAATTGTTTGATATAAATTTGTAGATAATTAGGATGTAGAGAAAGAGAAGATAAAAAGAAAAAAGGGCACAAGTTATACTTAATATAACAAAGCAAGAGTTTGTTTGGTTGAACACGCTAGTCTCAGGAACTACTGTTTCAAATTGAAAAATTCTTTGGGCGGAAAGTCAAGAACCTATAGTGCTACATGCAGAATATGGCGGACAGCCAAAAAAATGTAGAAATATTTATATTCTATTCTATATTCATTATAATACGATTGTCAGTATAAAGGATTAATCCTCTGATACCAGATACACTAAATCAAACATGACAGATTAGGGTGCGTGCTTTTAAAGACATCTTTCTGATATGGCTATAGCAATTAACATAAAATGAATATGTTTAATATCTATTCTAGTAATCGTAGTTAGGACTTTGAGCGACGATGGTGAGCTTAATTTTTTTTTATCTAATAATTATTTTCACCTTTGTAATGAGACATTAATTTATGAGGCATTCAGCTTCACGCTTTAGCAGGGTAGCCAGAGAGAACAGAGCGTCAATCGGTCTACGGGTTCTTCATACCTCTTCCGCCTCGTTCACTGTCGTCAACCTCTTTAGATATGCCCTTATGGGGACTCCTCATGCTTTTTCCTCCAGAATCATCCATTAATCGATCGACCTATCGTCAATGTTATTTGTTACACTTTTTACTCAGACATTTTATAATTTCTTCTTAGATAATCATACAAAAAATATTACTTTTAACCATATACGTATGAATATAGTTGTAGTTGAAAAATATAATATTTTGTCTACATTCTAATATGAAACTTACCGCGGCAAATCTGCCTGGGGCCGCTACGTGTGGCACGTGTCCGTTACAGGAAATCTCACGGCTAAAGGTGTGGCTTTATGTTATATTCATCTGTATATGCTTGGCATTGATTTTTTGTAACTTTTTTATTTTATATATTAGTTCAGATTATAGTTTTTTCATTGTTTTTAACGAATAATAAATAATATATTATTATTCGAAAGTTGTAATAACCTATTTCTATTAATTACTGTATATATATATACAGTTGACAGAACAAAAGCGTGCTAACAAAAACACAAAAGACCAACAGAACGATTTGATAACTTTTTCATTAACTCTACACTCCGCGCACCATAAGCGCAACAATAACATAGATTGAAATAGCACTATTGAAAGCCACTCAAATCTAACACGATTCCGCGAGTACATACATTTACTCGTAGCACTGTTATTGTAACTCTTCAATGCATTCCACGTGACCCCTGACCCTTCAGAACCAACCCTTATATTATCAAACCTAGTACCTTGGAAATAGGGCTGATATCTTCAGTGCATTTCCACATAATATGACCTCTAACCATCTTTCCACACCAACCCTTAATATCAAACCTAGTACCTTCGAAATAGGGGTGATATCTTCAGCTGGTTTAAGATAATACTCGACACCTGCCACTGTGCAATGGTAACACTTACGATGCCGTCGCGTCGGATAATCAAAATACAGTCATTTGATTATCGAATGCGTTTATTTTGATAATTAATGTGTAGTGCTTGGTTGGTGCAAGTAGTGTTTCGAACTGCAAATGTTCAATTTAGTCGTTTTGCTGGATATTATAGGTTTTTTTTTAAGACTTTGAATTTATAGTGCATTGGAAATAGGTGAGGCAATCAGCACAGTGTAAATCTTTGTATGTACTTTAATTAATTATATGACATATATATTTTCTGTACAACTAAGAAAACGACATATACTCCCTAACTATATACACTCTTCCAAGTTGAAATCAAACTCACAACTATACGCTCTGGCCGTTACTTTGAATTGTAAAATAACCAGTCATTCCACAATGACCTCACTATACAAACGTAATTTCAGTAAAAACTTTAACAAGCAAGTCTAATCTAATAATTGGTAAAAGCTCGCCACGTGACCGCCGCGTGGCCTCGCCGCGACAATCGGGGAATTAGGTTTGTAAATGCACACTGTCGCAGAGTGCAATCAAATTGATTTTTAATTCTAGTCGAGTTGTTCAATTTCTAACGAAGAGTGGGTGGTTTTTCTATGTTTAGTTTTAAAAAGTTTTTTTGATATAAGAATGTAAAGGCCGTCTTGGCACAGGAACATAAGGCTGTGTAAACGCGACAGGTGTCAGTTCGATCCCTGCTCGTTGAATGAAGTATTCGATATTTCATTACCCCAGGGATTAAATATGTATTTCTGCGTTCTGATAACGAAAATTTAGATTAGCAAACGCGGCGTTAAGATACACCGCTCGATACGAAATACCTCTAGAATGCGGCGGAAAATAGGGAATGGAAATGTTTTTCTGGAGAATGAAGTGTCTTATCTCTTTTCAGGTTCCTTCTGCCTACCAGGGTACCTGTATGATGATACTGCACGAAGTTAAAAAAAAAGAAAGTAGTAACTTATAATAAATCAGTTTCACGCTGTACCTATCCTGCACACATCAGGATAGGCAGGGAACCTAGTATTAAGACACTTCGTTTCCCACTTTCCTAATAATAAGTGCATACATGTAATTTAAAACCAAAAAACCATCAATATCATTACTGTAAGTTCAATATTTAACAGATGTACCAACCCGGATTCATTATTTTAATGCAAGATCGGATTTAAAATCGAATTGTTTGAATAATCACTATCGTTTTATGTACGGCACGCGCCGCGCACGCGTTACCGGTGTGCTGTATGTATTGCTCATCAGGCACCCTTGGAACTTTATACCGTTGCCGTTTTTTACAAGGGCACCTACCCCTAGAACATCCATTAGAATGTAAGGTCTTCTTCATTTGGATATCTGATGGTAAGCAGGATTCGATGTTTAATGGAGGGATAGGTTATTTCTATTATTTTGTATACTTATTTTAATCCATAATTAACCATAATATTTAAACGACCTAGTAACAGATGGATATTAATATATAATATTATTATATATCGACCTATAATTAGGATAGGCATCATTTAAATTTCCTTAATTTTGACGCCCAAAATACCTAAGTATGTGTAACGGATAGCGCTATCAATATCATTAGCCAATTAAAATTATTTTACTAATGATATTAAATTCGCTAGTTTATTTTTATCTATGCAAAGTGCGATATTGGGTTTTGCCACCCAACACATATTACACTTAAATCGCGACGTTGAGTTACACCACTCAACACGTTGTGCCTCTAAAATTCGGCCGAAGTTGAGAACGGAAATGTCTTAATGGAAATGGAATATGTAATAAATAATATAAGATTATCTCTGTTTAATCTGGTTCCAGTCAAAAAAAATGTGTAGATCCTAAAAAAATAAAAGATTTCTAAATACAAAGATCAAGTAGGTATACCTACTCTTAAAGTAACTTAATTCTAACCCTGTCGATTCCACTACAAAAAAGCTCCCCAAATAGCAGCCCATGTGCGACTGGAGCGCGGACACACGTCCTCTAATTCAATAAACACATTATCGCGATTAGCTAGTGAGATCCCCGCTGTGCCAGAACGACCCCGGTCGGACTCCGAAACTAGTCCCGAAGGAAAAGATTTCTATGGATGATTTGCTAATATTAATCATGAGGTCTTATTTAAATTGACCCAGCGTTGTAGGGTTAAGTTTGCCTTAATATTACTATGGAAATAAATATTTTCAAACTATCAGTTTGTTGTTATTTATTATTTGTACCTAAGCAATAGGTGTCAGTAAGTAACTACCTATAAATATGGTCAAATGTAATATAAAATGTTCATAACATATATATAAATATTTATATTGATATAGTCTATATTTAAACTACAAAGGTACACATGGATTTAATACTTTTCTAAGCTTAACTATGTTTATCATATCTTTGTAAAGCATCTGTCTATAACAGCAAAAAAAGGAAATTAAATTATGAATCATGAAAAACAGAACACCAAAAATATTAATTCACAAAAATATGATACTACATAGCTAAGTAATCTTAAAAGCAAGCAATCAAAAGGTGTTATTCGTGAAACAAAGAGTACGTCACCAACATTTTCAGAGGAAAACAATGCAGGTGTCGGATTACTCAACGAGGCGAGAGGGCTGAGGACATTAATTTAATTACCCCTCTCTCTTGGGACCGTCCAATATTGTATGGGAGTGAGGCGGCATACAAATTCAAATGTCAGTTTTTCGCGTGAGAAAAAAATCTCGAAGTGATTTTTATCGTCCCCAGCGAGATTGGGTTACGTGTGTCTCTGATATTTATAAATCTGTGATATTTTCTTTTTTGTTTTGAGCATAAAAATAAAAGAAAATATGTTGTTCTTTTTTATACTATTCGTTTCAGCGTAATTTTGGTACGGCTAAGGATTATTTACATAGATAATAAGTCTGTTTTAGGAATATTTGATTTAGTAATACTTTCCAATAAAGGATTACAATTTCTTTTACATTTGCAATTGACACATTAATCTTTTTAGCTTAATTAATTTAACTTGTATCTGCTCTAAAACGTTACTCACGCTTCACAATTCGATTCTACAAAAGTAGTTAAGGTCATTTTTAAATGAAATCCAACTAGCTAACGTTCAATTGAAACGACGACATTTTCTATGAAAGTGTGTTTAAGGAATGAAAAGAAAACGCCACTAAAATCGAAGTATCTGAAGACCCTCTAGAGTCCTTAATTAAACTCAAGGCACGTAGAACTCCTTGATTCAGTCCCCCCGGCGTCTCCTCTCCCCCTCCCTAACGGTCGCTTAGATTTCCTCCCAGTAGGTTATGTGGACGGAATTCGCTAAGGCTTGAATCTTCTTTGAAGAATTGGTTTTGAAAGATTGGACAGTTAGTTTTAGTTTTGTTATCTTGGTCATGATTGCTTTTATTTTGGTCCATCGAAAAGTATATTAATTTTAAGTTTTATAGTGAAAAACAATAACATAAACGACATAAAAATATAATTATAGGGTTATAATACTCTTATATACAAAAATGACGTACCTAAAACAATTTATATGTAAAACTCGTTTTATCTAATACTGCTTCGGAATCTAATTACACAATTAGAATACTGTTTAAGTCTTCAAATGACTTTTTGCTATTTTTAAACAGAAAACCTTCTAAAAGTAATCAGGGGGCCGGGAGCCGAGTTAAGAACATTTGGCACGGAAATCGCAATTATTAAGTATTTTATACTTTTAATTTTGCTCTTAGCAGTCTTGTTCTCGTAGAAAATGTCGTAGCCAGCAGAATTCTGGAATTGTGATTTTAGAATTTCTTTTGTACTTTATCTAATACAAATATTATAGAACAGATATTTTTTTTAGCTTCACGCTGTATGTGCGCCTCATAACAGAGTAAGGAGAGGGAAACGGGCAGCCTAGAGTTAAGACACTTTCGTTGATAATTTTTCCGCGAAGGCATTTTATGTTGATGGCGGAACTCAACGCAGCGCTTTGCCTCTTAAAATAGATATATTGATCATTTCTAATATCTTCCTCTTGTTTATTCCCTGACTAAGTTATAGTAGACTGAAATATGTTATTTGCGAGTACGAAAGATAGAATAGCAATTAAGTCTAAAGCTGTAATGTAATCCCATAATTGCATGACAATGAAAACTAATTTCGTAAATGCTTCTGAATTCTTAACCGCAAAACAAACCACAACCGGAAAGTAATGTAAAAAAAATAAGCAAAAAAAACCAAACAGAGGAAAATTCAGCCGCTGTGTAATTATTGCGAGAGCTAATGCGCCTCTTGTTTATTCCCTGACTAATTAAGAGGAGGAAGTGTTTAAAAAATGCCTCTCTAGCATATTTGAAAAATCAAACATTTATGAAGCTCGCTTAAGCACTTAGATGATTTTGCTTATTGTGTACTGTCATTTTTAATTTCAACATCACTTTGCTGTAACTTGTTTAATTTTTTTGCCGTGTTTTTTCTTTTTTTTTTGATTGAGGGATGTTACAGGGAGATGTTATAGATCCTATACTTTATTTGTTTGTCATATAATTGAAGTCAATTTTATATTTTTGCTATTAGTCAAATATATTGAACATGCTCTCCATATAAATGGTCTCAAACGACCGATTCATCAAATACTCACTACTATAAGATAGATAATTACCGTAGTAACAGGTAGAGAAGTTCTGGGTTAACTAACTTTGGGGCTCAATTAGCGTCGAATTAAACCGGTTCGGGAGAGGTGACAAATCGCGGGTCGCGGTCCTCCGTCTTGACATTGACTAATAGCACCCCATTTAATTTAGCTGGCGCAATTATAAATAAAATTTCGACGATAAATTGTATGGTGGCACATTAATCAAGAAGTTGGGACGCTGATTAAAATGCTGTTCGCGTAACTATTTGCTAAGTTGATATTGTTAATAATTCACAGGTGGGGTGGCGTTGATGGGGTTGGTGTGGTTGATAATGGGCTTATGTGAAATTGAATTAATATGGTACAGTTAATACATATTGTAGAATTAAATTGGATAAAGATTAAATTGGCAATATGTTTTTGTATATGAGACAATGGTTGTAGTTAGTTGTGTTTCTAAAATGCTAATTAATAATCATACCTACTATATAAATAATTATTGTTCTCTGGCTGTTATTGCCAATATACATTTCTTCTTATTATTATTTAGAACCAATAAAAAAAAGCTACTAATAATTCTTAACTGACACTCCAATCACATACAACTTTATCAAAAAAACATCAGCTTGTGCTTTAAATACATTGATTTCACTGAAAATGTATTCATTGAAAGCCATATAAATAGTATAGGCATCTATAGTAACATGTGCCGCAATAACTAACCCAACCTTAAATCTTGGCTCTCGGTCATGCCCGGTGTCTCAAGTATGCCTCTCTCCCTCCCACCCCAGTAAAGCAATGAAAAGCGAATCACGGATACCCCACCCCTGTCTTAAATGAACTGGGGGTCTGATAGGGATGTTGAGATCTCTCTGAAGTACCTTGTTTACGTTACATAACGGAAATTCTTGGATATAAATCAATGATTGATACTTGAATTTGTTGGGATTATGTGAAAATGTAATATTTTATTTCAAATTGTGATTATAATTTTGATGTTAAGATGATAATTACAATCACTTTTTTAGCTTCACCTTATTTTCAAACTATTTTCAGGGCGGCCACAACTTATCAACAGTATTATATACTATATTTTAACATTCTATAAATAAGTTATTTCATTATTAATAGTATATATTAATAATTGTATGTTTAATAATAATTGTTGTTTTGCTTTCTAACCAAATCAAGGAAATAAAAAAAAAACATTTTCCCGAGTGGGAATCGAATCCCAACCGTCACGTTTACAGTAGCACCTCGTGCTCCTGTACCACAACTTCCTTCCTCTTATATACCACAAAAGGTGTAAAACCTATGGAAATAGAGTATTCAAAAGTATAACAAACTATTATATGAATGATAAATGATATCATAATACTTATACTAGCACTTTAGGGTTAAATAGTTGTCAGACCGTCCCAGAATCTTACCCTCGGCTTAAGTGTTAACAGAACAATGGACTATATACCGCCACATCTTGTATTCATGAAAAGGTCTTACGTGGACTCACGGACTCTACGAATACAATCAGAAGACAGGAAAGGGAACTTTTTTTTCATTCAATCTTGTTTTTTATTTGATCTTATTAAAAATTTATCTGCTCAAATAGATTCTATTTCAGTTTTAGTTTGTTTTGTAGCAAGTGGGATAATAAATTTAATTTTATAAAAATAATAACATATCTGTCGTTATTTTAAATTCTTTTTTTAGTCGGTCGCGTTAAATGAAACAAATATGTAGCTGTATACTTTGCAATAATCAATGTTTTAGTAATATTTATTAAAATGTTATTCCACGTAAAACAGAAAACAGAAACGTATATATTTTCCAAAAAAGGTCAAATACAACAGAAATTTTTAATTTTGAATATACAATAGAAATTTCCAACCACCACATCCGTGTGTTAAAACAATCCTTATAACCCACCACAACGCCTTCCATTCACGCCGCGATTATTATAAAACACCCCTAACTCATCTTAGGTGCTAATGTACATTAATTATGTGGCGAGGGGTAAGATGTTGTGACAGAATTGAAATACGCCGGTACTCTAGACGGAGAGTTGAGGTGAATTATTGTTTAAGCTGAACCGAATCTTGTTAAGAATTTAATAGATACGTATAATAATGGAATGATGGACATGGTGATGGGTTTGATTGAAAGTACTTTTGATAATGCATTTATTTTTAAATTACTGAGACTATTTTTTTTTTGTTTAGTAGCCTGTTATTTGATGAATCGGAAAGTGGTTAAAAATACATAGTTTGTAATGTAATAAAGACAAACGATAAGAATTACGTGAAATGTTTTTAAAATTTTCCGCTTGTTACAATACAATTCTTTTTCAAAATTCTAGTACACAAAAATAAAATCCGTCATATTATGATTGGACCGTTTTTACCAAGTTAAGTAATCTTTTATATTTATTTTACTAAAAATATTAAAAAATGACTTACCAGTATGTATATACGTGTGTTTCTTCATATCAGATTTCTGATGGAACCGTTTGCCACAGTACTGACATGGATAGGGTCTTGTGTCAGAATGTATGAGGAGATGAGTAGAAAGCGTGCTGGATCTCTTAAATGTTTTTCCACATTGTTTGCACTCGAAGACTTTTTCTACACTGTGTACCGCCCTGTCAAGAGGGAATATAATTAAATTTTAAAAAACATTTCTTGATAATAAAGTAAAAATTATTCAATGATCTGTTCATATGTATGTAAGTAAGACAAAATAAAAGTAGCGAAAAGTATTACCGATGTTGACTTAAGCTGATTTCATGGCCGAATGTCTTGCTGCAGAGCTCGCATGCAAAAGGCCTCTTTCCATTATGTGATCTCCTAGCATGCACTTCTAACCCATGTGGAGTACTGAACATTTTCTCACATTTAACACACGAGTATACATCACCAATTGGTAAAGGTCTGGATAAGGGACTTGGAGCTCCAAGAACAGCTGCTCGTAATCTAAGTAGTTCAGGACCAGCTGCTTGTACTGCATGAAGGTATAAATTACTATAACCTCCCCATACTGGAAGGCCAAGGCCACCAGCATCTCTCAGGAATTCAGCGAATGGTAATGGTGGATAGAGAATAGGTCTTTGTGGTTGAACCCTTGGTGCATCTGGTCGCAGTAAGGCGCTGACGGAAAAAGCTTCGGATCTCTTCAAAGGTGGTGAAGAATCAGGTATTCTTCTAGGTGAAGATGGAGGTGAATCTACTTCTAGCTCAGGTGATGTTGAACGTGTAGATCTTGGGGAATGTGGTGATGGTGCCCAACAAGGACTTCCACATCGCGATGTAGGAGATACACCTTCAGCTCTAGATGTTTCATTATTATGTGATTCATTGTCTTCTTCATCTGTTTTTTCTCCAACTAATCGGTTCACACCAAATTTGATTTCCTCTGAAAACAAAAAAAAACAGAATATATAATAAATTGAAACACAACATAAGGAATCTTGTGTCAAAAGAGGTAATTTTACGCATAGGTACGATACCCTTGTACGAAAACTGTAGTAGAATACTCAATATGTTTGGGAGCGAGCGCTTAAAGGGACACAATGCAATTCGCTATTGTTTGCTAAAAGAGCACAAAGGACTGAAACGCCCCTAGGCCAGTGAAAAAGCGCAGGTGCCACACTTGTCGCTGCGATGAAATGAGCCGTATCATGTCGTAGCAGCAAATTGACTTTCATCTGTTCTACCCCTCGCCCAACCCAAGTAATTAACACGTTGGATCGGAGGGACCCCAATCTTTTTTACAATTCACTAATCCGCGGGCGCGAGTTACGCTTATATGACCTTCATTCTTTTGTTTATTTAGCGTTCATTTTAGACAATGTTTTTTTGTGAAAGTGTTATACAATATTTTATAAATACAGCCTTATTATATCATGTTAATTTTCTAACAGGATCACAAAATTTTAGTGTTCTTCGTTTAAGAAAATCTTCTCAACGTAAATTGCGATAGCATTTTATAGGACAAACGAAAACCCAAAAATTAACAAAATATCTTTTCATAATAAAACTCAGCAGCAAATAATCAACAGATCATCAAGAAACCATCAGCCGAAACTCACGCTGTCCATAAACAAACATCCATCTCGAGCCGAGACAAGTTACACTAATGAAGAGCGACCCCCATATCTGAAATTCTGCAGCTGTCTTCATTCAGAGCGGAACCAATCGGCCGAATTCGGTGAAATTCGCCAATGACTTCCACCCTTAAACATTTTACGCTCAGGACTTTTGAATGTAGCAGTTTAGGGTTGCCTACACTTGTTTGTTTGTCCCCCACACGACAAGACTTTATTACCCCATAGTATTTATTACATATTAATGGTTATTTAGATTCATTGTTCTGCTTCGACAGTATGCTCGAATTCACGGCCCGGCCAAGTATTGAATGGGGCTATTCAGAGTAATGGAGCGAATTGAAAAGATGGATATTATTATGTCCATTGTGCACAGTGTTGTAATGAGATAATATAATATTTGAAGTTTTGATTAGTATGTGTGAGCATTTTGTTATAGTTACCTAGTCATTTCAATCATCTGTTGTTTATTGTTTGTATGTTTGTTTGTCAAGTTCAATTCTATATAGTAATAAGATTTTCATACGAGTTGTTTTAGTCTTAAATAAGCACCATTTTTATTTACTGTGGCCAGTAGCCATACCATTTGCTATACTACCTTGTATTATTCATGAATAATTAGGATTTCAAAATGAAAACTGAAAGATATAGTTTGCTTACAAATACTGAGGTCTGAGGAATAACATGATTTAAGTATACCGAGTTTTAACAGGTTTTTAATTGTAAATTATTTTATTATTTATTTTGTCATTATTTTATAAAAGAAAAAACTAGCTCAATTTCCAATTACATTAAAATTAACTATTGAAATCATTATGCTCAGTAAAAAAACATTCAGTTTATTCATAGGTTAAAAAAACAGCTACAAAATAGCACACCAAATTCAACACACGATCAACCCTAATAGCAAAATTTGGTTAAGCATTTATTACCCCTAACGAGTCCTGGCCAAGGTACAATCCAGTTAAGGTTTTTAGAAGGTAAACGGTATAGCGGTTGCATTTTTATTCAAACAGTGCATCGTATCGTTGCCGCCTGTTTGCAGTCTAATGTAATTTTAATTATAAGAGGCGCGCCCGCAAATTGCAATTGCAATGCACTCTGACATCAAAAATAAAAACCTATTAAAGGATATTAAGAAGTCGTTTAAATTTAGAAATGAATTTTTTTAGTTCTGAAAGAATATTTAGTAGGGGATGGTGATTAAGTCGTAGTCGTAGTTTGTGGTGCAGTTGGCATAAATATAGTATAAACAAATTGATCTATTTAAGCTGAAAACTTTACAGCGAACTTCACTGAAATACAACAGCATTTTTCAAGACACACAAACAATAAAAATCCACAACTTTTTTATATTTTTGTCTATTTGCAGTCGATTTTCACTCACTCCAATTTCAATTGACCGAGAAATGAAAAAAGAGTTCCTTAACACTAGATTCTCTTCTTATTCTGTTATATGCGACAAATGTGTAAACTTCAAAAGCAATATAGTCAAGTTAATAATCATTATGTTATTATGATTTCCCAAAATGCGGAGTCACGTAGAAATCGTTAATCAAGATTAAAGGTTGTAGAAATGTTTAATGAATCGACTTATAAGGGGTACGTGACAAATCTCATTTTTAATAAAGTGCGCTGAGGGTACCCACTTCGTACTCTGGATGGGTGTTATACATATTTTAATTACATTTTTCATATAGCTACGGATTGATTTATTGTCAATAAATATTAAACTTTGAGGTAATAGAAGATGAAGTACAAAGAGGCCGTCGTGGCACAGTGGCTGTATTTGAGTGTAACAACGAATGTGGTGTTGTTAATTGCCACTCGAGGCAATTAATAGTTTTCATGTCTTTGGTCTCTGGAAAGACAAAGAGCGGTGTTGAGTTCCGCCAGATAACACGCAATGTCAGTGAGAGTCAGTGAGAGAATTTTGCTCAACATCATGAAACTTGGCAGTCATATATAGATTATATGACAATCAATCATATGGTACCATCGAGCTGATATGATGAGGGAATTGGAAGGTGGCACGCTGATGGGGCCTTGGAATACCTAGGAAGAGCCTCTAGTGATATTTAAATCTATGACCATTATATGTCAGTCTTAATTTTCATTTTTTCAAATAAATTCTACCTATATTTTATTTAGTAAGTTTAACTTATTTATATAACATACTTCAGCGAAGTATGAGTAATGAATACAATATGTCTCTTTTTTAACTGATAATAATATAAAAAGATAAATGAACAAGTGAAAGTGATTCACTTATTTTATCTTAGATTTTGTTTCGTTTTCTTGTGCAATGTCATTTAAGAATAATAAGAATTTAAACTTAAATATCAAAGAACATCTATATAATACTAATATTATTAAATTGAACATTTTGTTTGGTTGAACGCGCTAAACTTGTTATAAACGTTTGCATTCAAAAATTATCTTAGTACTTAATAATCGATAAATCGATTTATTGAAGAAGGAATTTACTTCCATCTAACTGAGCTGGCGAAGGTAAAGGACAGTACGAAGCTCACTTTGTATTCTGTACAGCAGGGTAAGCTGCAAACTAAGTGCTAAGGCACTCCTTTTCTATTAAGACAATTTCGTTGTCTACTTTCCACCTGATTCTAAAATCATTGTGTGTTGAGTAGATGATTATAGAGCGCTTTGCCTCGTTACCAGAGCGAGGAAATCAATATTTTAAATATTCCATTTCCTCGAGTGGGAATCAAACCCACAATCTGTCTCGTTTGCAATTGCACTTCTCTGCCGCTACGCCACGACTCGATATTGTAAGATTATAAATAACATCAATTTTAATTAAATAAGCGAATATAAAATATTTTAGGGGCACAAAGGTGTGACTATAACACGACGGTCGTGGGTTCGATTGAATTATTATTTATTCATATTTTTATTTCATCGCTCTGGTACCCAAGCAAGTGAGGCCGAACGTGTGGGGCCTATTTGGACCACGACCGCAACTGACGTGTTAAAAATAAACTTAGCGAGTAAAAGGATTTTTAGGACATACCCACTTTTTTACTGTATTTATAATTGAATTATAAAACATCCAAATTTGAAACTACACAAATCCGCAGATAAACATCTTCATATAACATATTATCACAATATAAAACGATTAGTACCTACTTACAGTATTGAAAAATATTTTAAACATTGCGCTATCGGAAAAATTTACAATAAATATATAAATCAAATGTTATCATTCGCTTTTAATGTCTTTTATCAGTTGTAAATACATTTTAAATCCAAATTATCGGCACGGATTAACTAAATCTTTGATCGTAAATGACGAAATTAATATGCCGAACATAAATATTTCGAACGTTGTAAATCTGTCACAGACTATATGGTTGTGGGTGGTGGGTTTTTTGTAATTTTTTTCACGCTTTCTATTTTTGATTCTTGCTGTATCCCATATATAACTGAGTAGGAAAGGGGAACCTAAAGTTAGGGTACTTACATTTACAACCAAGCGCTGTACCCTGGCGCCACGCATGACTATACAGTATTTTTATAGTAGGTATAATATATTTTATAAGCATTTATGTTTTTCCTATTTTTCCAGTCTGGTAGATAAATAGTGATGAAAAATTAGAAACGGAGTGTCTTAACTCCTGGTTTCCGTAGCATCCTACTAGGCGCTACCTTCTACGAGGTCTGCCAGAAAAAGAAATAATGTAATACTGGATTTACTTTAGTTACACGGAAAATGCTATGTAACGACAAAAACTAAATAAATTCCTGTCTAGAAATGAAAATAATAGATTAGAACTTTTAGGGTAAAATTATTGAAATTATTTGACCTTTAAAATTGGACATTATCAACGAACATTTTACGTTTTTAAACTCTTGGTCACCAGACGTTCCTGGGGTGGATAGCCCTCTCTTCCCGCTCTGTCCCTATTCGTTTAAGCACTCTAAACAATAAAGATAGCCGCCAAAATTGATATTGTTCTAGTTTTAAAATCATCATCGGACAGATATACTATCCTAGACCTATTTGGTCATAACCATTACTATCAACAAACTGTTGGAGGATATCTCTAAAATTCTTACTTATCAGAAACCTCAGGGCCTAATCAAATAGATTTACTTTCTGGTCTGTGCTGGACATTAATCAAAGCTATATTCTGAAGGTCTACAAGATTAGTGACGGGCGGTAAAACTGATATCTTTACCACTTTGCTGAGGAAGTGACGTAGATGTCATAAACCAATGATTATATGGTGCGATAATTCAATTATAAATATATTATCACTTATTTTTGTTATATAATCTGTGTATATACATATAATATATTATGAAGCCTCTGTTGTATTGGATATATAGTTAGGAATTGCTTATTCTAATTTTTAAATTTTCTAGTTATAAAAAATGTGTATGTCTAACGCAGAGTATTTTAAGTCTTGCGTAAAATACGTTAGAGGAAGAAATTATTCAGCATTTAATAAATATCACAGGTATCTCTCATAGCGAAGTAGGTTCTCAAAGAAGTAACCGAGGTTTTTTAAGTCCAAGCTGTTATTCTAAACAAATAAACGACGTAAAACCCAAGAAAACAGCAACCTGATAACTGATAGTCGTATACAGGATTTTTAAATCAATGACGTACGTGACAAGTTGAGATTAGGGCGTGACCGTAATCCCGCTGCGTTACTTCAGATCTAGCCGCTAACACCTGATTTATCTTACTTGTACTTGTACGCATATCGGCTGTCAATTGCAAATGCTTGAGATATAGATGGATGGATTTGGAATATGATTTCTTTCGAAGGAATCGTTATGTAAACATGTGACGTTGCGGATACGTCATGTTTTTTGCTATGCATCAATATTTTTGCTTTATTTTAGTTTTTTTAACCGATTTCGTAAGAAAAGGAGGTTATCAATTCGACTGTATTTTTTTTTTGTTGAATACGAGTATATGAATGACACCATAAGTTACCAGTTATTGTTAGTTTTGCATTAATATGCTGAAAGTAATATCACTCGACGAAAAGAAATATTTACTATTTTCATATCTTTGCTTTGGTAAAGCATAGCGTTGAGTTCCACCACTCCGTACAATATATGCAATGCCTTGAGAATTCAGTGGAAAATGGAGAATAGAAATGTCTTAATGGGAACGAAATATCAAAATTAGGTACCCAGGCTCGGGGTTCAGGCGAAGCTAAATCCTCTCTGCCTTTTAAAAATTGGGTAAAAATACTAAAGCACACTATAAAACAAAAGTCCTCTTACATTGACGATTACATAATTTAATTAAAGGTCGGCACCGCACTATCTCGGCGGCGCCTTTGTGTACGATTTCTCTCTTATGTTCCACGAATTATTTACAGAAACAATAGCACGTTTTACGTTTGTTACTCTGTGTCTATTCACTATTCATAATAAATCACATCATGTATCACCTAGTACATTGGATTAAGGTTCAAAATCGTACAAACTTTGGATTCCCAACAGCCAAGTCGAGAATACTTCGCAAACACTGTCGAAATGGTCGCGGCATCTTTTTGATTAAACTCAGCCTCAATAATCGTTAAGGTGTCTAGATTTGTTATTATCATCACTTTACGAGGTTAAGTCTTAAGTTTTTCGCAATATTCTGTTTGTATGTCTATAAAATTTTAAAGTCGAGATTATTATCATAATGAGATTATTAAAAGCTTTTAAAACTCAAATCTTCTTTATAAAGGTATATGAGGTATTTTTATGCTGGAAGTTATATGACCAAATGGCAAACACTTATTATAATCTAGGTTTTTTTATTTAAGCTTCACGCTGAATCCCGCACACGCTGCGGTAGGCACAGGGAATCTATTGTTAACTTACTCACTTTTCGCCAGATTTTTTGAGGGATAGCATGTTACGTGGCGGAACTCAACGCCTGGCCCCGATCTACACTCCGCTGAATTCTGGAGGCATTGCGTGGTATTCGGCGTTCAAATCAACATAATCAAACGTTTCCAAAAATAATAACACAATATCTTACCCCCCTTTCAACATAAGAAAAAATTAACAAACTTAGCACAGCGCAAACAACCCGACCATTTCATAGAAGCATAATTCCGTAACAATCACGAAACCCTTAACGATTCATGAGCCACTACTCACTGTACGCACTGTATTCAATTATCATAGCGTAAAGTCACGCAACTTAAAACAAGACTTTAATGTAACTTGGCACCACTTGGTCAAACAGAAACAAACAAAATTGTGGGGCGATGTCGTGACGTTCTGTATACTTGCAAATATTGACGAGCTGTACGTAGTTGGCATGCAATGGAGTATTTGATTGATCGAGCTTGGTCTTTGTCGTTGTTTGGAGGTTATGTGGGGACGGATAAATAGATTTAATTTAGTTATTGGTTATTATTTAAAATATTAAATAGAAGAATAGAAGAGATCAAAAATATATTAGGAATGTCTTTAGCTGTTTACAATATTTGGGGTATTGTTTTAGTTTGGTAAGAGAAAATACAGCGTTAGGTTCCGCTACCTATTAAGCAAACGAAAATATTCAATATTCATTCTCCCGAGACTTCTTCGAACCCTAAAGATATTTTCGATCCTTCATTTTCAACAATGGACATAGAGTATACAGAGTGGTAGACAATAAGTGGTAGACGATAAAAAAAAACGAATTTATTAAAAAAAGAAAGAAAAAAACATAATTTCAATAAAAGTAAAAAATACGATTCAAAATGTAAAAAAACCGATTCCTCGAAACCGTCATAGTACTAAACAATCCATACATTTCAAACAGGGCAGGCTCTTATCTCGTAAACTAATGTTTACCTACGAGAGTACACATGTCCAAATCGGATTTACAACGTGTTAAGAAGGGCAGGAGAGATAGCCAATAAAGCTCTCGTTGGTTTTGTAGGTGGTGGACAAAAAAATTGACATTTTGACTTAAAATTATGTATGGATTTTATTTTGTGGTTCAATGAAAAAAAGATTTTTGCTGACTTAGTAATTAGATCTGCTAAATTAGTATTTAGTATTTAAATACTCGTAAGTAAATACACTCTAAAAGGGACAAAGTCAAAAAAATTATCTTCATTGAAACGGAGTGTTTAAGAATTAGTTTTCCAAGTATCCTCTGCTTAATACAAAATCGAATCCCCATTAAAAAACACCAAAAACCATATCACCACAGAAAATATAATACATAATATAACCACCCAAAAAATACCATATCAGCCAACATTATCGTTTTTTGCCAACTATCCCCTTATCGATACAAAAAAAATGTGTAGACACATGAATTACAGGCATCATTACACGAACGGTTACACGTTATCGATAGTACTTTGTCGCTGCCGCCGCAAATCAGAGTCATAAAACAAGGTAATTTTGCCGAGAGATACGCGCTGTCCGCGATAAGATAATTGTGTCAGCCCAAATCTGAAGCCGTGGGATTTCGAGTCGAATGTTATTAGAATTTTTGGGGCTTTTGGGGGCTTATTTATGAGATTTTTGTTTATTAAAGTTTTCTAGTATATGCTAAAGTTAGGTTAGCTTTTGTTTGGTTTGTTGCTTTATTGTTGTAATTGTCGTTTCAGTGTCAACAGCGGTCTCGTGACATTGTAAAACGACAAGAAAGAGATTAATATGATATTAGTGAATTGTATTTGGCTTAGGATTTGGTAAATGGGCCAAATTAAGAGGAAAAATCGTAGTTAATATGACACTTATAATCAAGAATATTTTTTGTGAAATAAATTGCTATTTCGACATTATGGCGCAATTCCGTTACCCATTTCCACCGAATTACGGAGAAATTGCGTTTTCTAAGAAAATATTTTTATTTTCTGTTGTATGGAAAAACACTTCAAAAAAATATTTACCTCTTACTGAATAGTTTTCTAGTTGTTGCGGAGAGGACGCCACGCGTGGCTCTGGCCGCGTTGGCGCCCACAAAGATTGACATATTCCGTTTCTTAACGCCTCGCTGGCTGATACTCCTGTGAACAAATATAAATCTCGTTTATTATTTCATATTTAATATCTTTTAGGGCTTGAAATAAATAATAAATACATAAAAAAATATATTTTTTCACGCCATGTTCCTCATATGGCAGTGCCGACAAATGACCTTCGAGTCCGTATATTGAATGGTGGAGCTAAACGCCGCATTTTTAAATAAAAACAAGGATATGGCTTTAATACATAAATGAATAACTATACAATATAAGCACTAACAAATGTCGCGAACCTCTACGCCATAACGTCCCATAACGAGCGCTTCCTCATTTCTCATTCAACAATTAAACGCGGTGAATCATTCAATTCTGTATGGGTGGGACTTTAGATTAGGAGATTACGTTTTTGTTCTATGGATTAACTGACGGAATCTATTGTAACTGAAGCTAAATGTTTTTTTTTCATTACATATTTTTAATTATATTATGAAGATACCTTTTTATACCTATTTTAGTACTAATGTTTGTACGTTTATTTGATATATGAAAGATTATTAAAATAGTTTTAGTGTATATTGAAAGATTATACACTAAAACTATTTCAGAAGTAACTTGATAATTTTTTCTCAAAAAAATTAACTTCATTTCTTTTAACATAAAATATTCTTTTCAGAAAAAAAGAAAGGAAAATAGAAGTGCTTGATTGGGTTATAATAGTATACAGGGTGGAATTGTCAGCGCCACTTTAAATGAAACCACAGTTTTAACTACTCTATAAAAGCCTAATATAATTCGGAAAAAAAATAATTCTCAAAAATGAAAAAGTTTTTTTTTCAAACAAAATAAATAATAAAATTATCGTTTTAAAATAAAACGCCATTTGTAAAGTATAACATAGGCACGCACACACTTACCTGTCAAAGCGGCAACGTCGCATACGTATGTGTGCGTGACACGAAATACAGGTATGGATAAAAATCGTGAAATGAAAAAAAAATCCTACGTCCAAACCGTTGAGGTACCTTGATTAATTTTTTTAATTCTGGGTTTGAAATATTTTACCCTATATGCAGTTTCAGTAAAAGAAGCGCAGCCTCTTCCACCCTGTATATAAAACAACTACTGTAAAAAAAATTTGGACAATCTTTTTTTTACTTACTTTATGTGTACAATAAGTAAACAAAGGATAAATCCTCTCTAACATCACAGTTCAAAATTAATATTACTGTCAATTATAGTTTCATAAATTAATTTAGAAGCAGCCAGCTTCTTATTAAAAAGTGGAATCCCACTAAAGCTTCATTTTAAAAGTTAAGTGAGTAAAAAGGTTCAATTGCTTTATCAACAAGTGTTACGATATGATTTACTCGATTGCCCCCGTAAGGGCCTGACGTCTGACGCCTGACATCGACGGACATAACTAATTCGTTTTAGAGTAAGCTTTTGCTTATTATCCTATAAAGTAGATATTCGTATTATCGATGATATTATTTTTTTTCGTACATAGCATGGTAGGTAGAGAGACCCAGTGTCAAGACCCTCCGTGCTCTACTTTTCGATTTCGTTCTTTTAGATGGCGACAATGTATATTGGATAGCCGAACCCTTATCAGATTGGAATTAAAAATAAAACATTCCCTTGAATGGAATCGAACCCACAACTATTGCTATTACAGTCAGATGCTGTTCGATCACTGACAGAAAAAATTACTCCATTTAATTTTCACCAAAACATAAGCTCAATTAGTCAGTGGCTCAGGGGCACAAGCGTGCGACTGTATAGCGACGGTTGTTAGTTCGATTCCCGTTTCCATTTGGAGGAATAGAATATTTAATATTATCATTTTCTCGCTCTAATTGTTTCTTGGTTTGGCTCTATTTTCTACCCTACTATGAGGATACAGCGTGAAGCAAAAAAAATAGGTTCAATTCAGTTACAATAGAAATTAAAAAAAAATTAAAACGTAACAACCATACATATCTATCTTATTTAATAGATAAACACTATCGAAGTCGCATTTAGGTAATCACGGCGGCGGATACAAGATAACACTCTTGTAATTACTTACTTACATATATGTAAGTATGTGTTTATCAGATGCAATTGCGTGTAATACTGCTTGTGTTTGATAGTGGAGTGACGGGGACGTTTGGTTTGGCCGGTTAATGTGGTTAATGATGTTGGAATTATGAAATTTTTTATTTATTTAATGTTGGATTTATTAAGAATGTTGATTTTCACGATTTAAATGAAACTATTTATACGAATTCATCACGTATATTAAATATTATAATTTTTTGGAAACCGGACTTTTCGAACACTTTACAATGGTCCGTGGAAAACGTGGAAACGACGGGTTTTCAAAAATCTATAATTGTAAATCTTTTTTTTATTATGATTATTATATAAAACAGACCACGGACATGGATGGTCCGTGCCCTTTTCTGCTCTTTTGTTTATGTGTGATTTTGACTTTCTATTTAAATTTAAAATGCAGTATACTCCTTTACATTAAAAAAGAATTAAATAAAACTCAACGCCGCGCTTTGCCTCGAAACCAAAGCGAAGTAATGGAAATACAATTTAGATAAATATTTCATTTCTTCAAGTAGGGATCGAACCAACAACCGTCGCGTTACAGTCACAACCGTGTGCTCCTGGGCCACGACGGCCACGTACAATAACTTACACAAAAATCCTATTACACAACCCACACTCAAAACAAAAAAAAATCTATAACCAAAAAAAAACCCACCAAAACGAACCAACTCCAGAGATCACAGCCGGACATTTCGAAACAGGATAAGATGATGAGCGCAAGGACAATCTGTGCATCCTATAGGAAGAGAGCTATTCGCTGGCGCCAGAGCGACGGAACTCAGCGCGTGTCACCGGCCCGTATAGTTAATGTAAACTTATAAGCAGTAGGTTACTTTCAAATGTAACATTTTATAAGGAAATTGAGTTGTAGTTATATTTTTTGTAGTGGTAAGGGGTTCAACTTCACGCTATACATGTAGCAGGGTAGGCAGAGGGAACTTAGTGTCATGACACTCCGCTTCCCAATTTCCGTAGAATTCTAGAGGTCTTGCGTGATGGAAAATAACGCCGCGTTTTGCCTCAACACCAGAGCGAAGAGATGAAAAAATTAAATATTTCATTTCCTCGAGTGGAAATCGAACCCACAATCTACCGTGTTTACAGTCACTTGTAGCCCTGCGCCTTCGCGACGGCTGGTCTGGCACATTACGACGACGCACGACTGCACACAAAATTGATGCTTAATTTAATAAAATAAATATTTATCTCGCAAATTAACAATTAATTAGTAAGAAATGGAAATAAATACAATATCAGCTATCATTTCAAATAGTCTGATATAAAATTTTAAGGCGCCTAAATTGAATTAATCTGAAAATTATATATTTTTTATAATGTCAGTCATTGCTGAAATCGTATGTAAATTATAAAGCGGGGATACGATTTCGTAACGTCCCCAACGTTGTTGTTTGTTGCTTTTTGTACTGACAGACTGACAGTAATAACAATTTTAAGGAAATTGGCATTGATTAAAAATTTTAAAGTAATGACCTAAATGATTTTTTTAAAATTAACAGAGTTGTTTAAAGCCAATCGACAGTTTAAGCTGACCCGCTCTTGGCACGACGTTGGTTTTTAATATGAAACATTTAAAAAACTAAAAAATAAAAGAAAAATTGAGAACAAAGTGTCCAAACACTATATCATTATATACTTACGTAAAAACATAAACATCTTTTACCCAAAATTAACATCAGCCACCCACCAAAACATACTCCAACAATTTTGAATCGCAAACCAACACTGACCTCTACTCTATGAATCATGAATCATAGAATGAATCAAACCCAGGCTCAGGATATAAAAACGTAAAGAGCATCGCGGGCACAGCGGCGCCACGTCCAAGGAGGTATCAATGACCGTCGTCCGGCTAATTTGTCCATACGCTTACACCAATTGTTACAACATCCTGTGTTTTGGATCAATTGGCGTGTTTAGCGTGTTTGGATATTGTTAATTTGTTAATAAATTGATTTGCGGTTATGTTATAGAGCGGCGTTAAGTTCCGCCAATCAATGGAAAGTGGACGGAGTCTCTTGACTCTAAATGCCAATAGCCTTATCTATTTGATATAATCTAATGTATCTGAGTGGGAAAATGAAAACAATTCCCTCTGTCCGGTGGATATAGAACTCACAACCATCGCAATTGTAGTTCCACTGCGACATGATAGTCAAAATTACGTATAATATAGTATCTCAAATAAACATTTATTACCAATATATAATGTTTTAATTAAAACAAGTATAGATTAAGATTACACGAGTATATCTTGTTTGTAAATATGATAAAACTGGCTATTAGCAAAATATATTATCGAATAAGCTTAATCATTATTTAAGCAGGAAATGTGTTTTGCAAAGGCTATTTCTTGAAAAATAAGAATACATTTGTTTTTCCTTAGGAATGTAATATAGCTTCACAAATTCTCTGTGTCCCGTATAAAACAGGGTAGAGCAAGAGAACCCAGTGTTAAGACATAACGTTCCGTAAACTCAACGCCGCGCTTCGTCTTCAATGAGCAAGTAAATCAATCATTCTCTTTATTGGGGATGGAATCCATAACCACTGTGCTTACAAAAGCTTCTGTGTCACGATGGTCTCCTAATCTCTTTAAAAATATTAAATTGTCAAGTCGTCGGGTTAGAGTGTACCTAAACCTGAAAAATCCATTTTTGCCGTTGGCCTCGAATTCTGGAAGCATCGCGTGTTGAGTGGCGGAACTTAATCCAGTCTTTTGCCTCGACACCAGGGCGAATACAATGAAAAAAAAAATATTTCATATCCTGGAGAGGGAATCGAACCCACAGCCTGTTGTGTTTACACTTTGTGCCCCTGCGCCAAGGCTGGCCTCGTGACCTTGGATAACTCTTGTATTAATAGTAACGGTTGGATTACAAAATGATCATTACAAATTTACTATAACGCTATAATACGATAAGTAGTTGATTGGAATTATTTTTTTTAAGTTTAACGATTTATCCTAAGCCAGGGAGCCAAAGAGAACAGACCACCAAACACAGTGTCTTTGGACTTCTTTTGCCTCGTCCAGAGTGGACAACCTATTTATTTTACATATGCCTCGAAGGTCCACCAAACTTCGAAGTCCTCCTCTACCGCTCACTCTTGCTTCAAAGTCATTGCATTAAATATATTTGTTAATTCACCAAGTATTTATTAAATTATTATTATTAATATGTTAATTTTCATGAAAAACCGGGAAATTAATTACTACTCACCAATTCTCTATTTTCAATTTCTCTATTTTTTTTCTCTTTAATATTGTTAAGAAATCATAACAAACAAACAAATATAAACAGTACGGAATCAAAACGGAGAAATGTGGCGAGGTTAATTAAAATAGCATCTATAAATAGCGTTAGCGAGATCTAGATTAATCAACACGTTATATTGTAACGTCGGA
This sequence comes from Heliconius numata, assembly GCA_016802625.1. Classification (NCBI taxonomy): domain Eukaryota; kingdom Metazoa; phylum Arthropoda; class Insecta; order Lepidoptera; family Nymphalidae; genus Heliconius; species Heliconius numata. The sequence continues at coordinate 60,282 of JAEBDU010011110.1, forward strand.
ACCCGCAACACTCGAAAACAATAAATTATCAGGCTCACTTTCTACTGGACGCGCTATACCATTTACCTATAAGACCGGCTGGCTTAGTAGAGACTTTACTGATACTATATCGATTAAGCGAGTTCGAGTTCCGATATGTCATACATTTAATAGGGTGCTCAATATTTTTCTTTCTATAGAGTGTAAGTAATGCTTGAAAAGATATTAACATACGTAAATTGTAATAAATTCGATTTTCCTTTGGAATAGTAATTAGATTTATAAATATTTTCATTTTTAAGAAATTACTATAACACTGTAATTTGCTATTCAACATTCAATATCTATAATATAATTAAGTAGAAAATAGAGAAAGAAGCTTATTAATCGATTCATTTGATTGCTAACCAAATTATTGAGGGAGACAAACGTAAAAAAAACGCAGAATAATTATATATACCATCATGATTAGGGCAACGTCTAAATGTGATAGTTGATGAATTCGATAGTCACTCGAAGGAATTATTATTTGATTTTTAATAAAAATGAATCGTACCCACAAACTGTCTCGTTTAGTCACACTTACGCCACGACTGGTCTCTTTTCGCCTGATAAAAATATAATTATCAATATAATAAAAGCTATAAACCCAACACCTAGTAGAGGGCCAGGCTAAGCGCAACAGACGGCGCCGGCCGGTGGCGCCCTCTCAAATAAAGGCACTCCTCCATCAAGTGATCGCTCATTCAATTACGATTGACTTTATTGCAATTGTTATCGCGTCGGATGCAATTTTTTTTATGTTATTTGCTATATTTTTACAAATTACGTTCTATATTGTAAGTGTGATAAATCTTCGTTATCATGTTATCGTGATAGTGGCGTGATAGAACCAATTTGTTATACGAATTGTTATTAATGTTTATCTAATAATACTCCTATAAAGCTGAAATTTAGTTGAACGCGTTAATCTCAGATACTATTGGTTTCAATAGATTTTTTTGTGTGGTTTTTGTTTTGTCGATAAAACCCACTGTACTGGCGGTCAGAGCTACCTTCTCCTAAATAGTCCCGCCAAGTAGAAATCGAACCCACGATGATCGCGTACCCATCGTATACCCATAGAGTTTTATTTACCACTGGGTCATGACGGTGTCTAATAAATTATACAAGATAAGAGGCATTCTAATCAAATATATGATAGTGAAGACAATATCATTTATGGAGGAGACCAATAAAAATCGAACCATTTTTACCATAAATAGGATAGAAACTAGAAAGTGTGAAATAGTTAAATAGATTTTTTAATTATTAGTTATTTTTAGAAATAAAATGCAGCAAAATCGAAAACTCAAAAACACAAATGCAAATTTTAAAAAAAATATTAATAATTTTAGCCAGATTTCAACCTACGACCCTTACGTTCAGTTAGACAGACCATTGTACCATGATGTCGTCTATCATTCGGTCGGATGGTGTTTCATTTGAAGAAAGATGAGAATTGTATAATTTATGTCTACGTTCCTGCTTACTACGTCTTAAGATTGCGGCTTGAATGTATACCTATTATAAGGGAAATGAGTATTTTTTATGTATATAACACTTAAATGTTTCTAGGAAGAAAATTGTAATCATTTTAATCCAAAAATTGTACATATATTTATCTAATCTAGGTAAAGATTTGAAATTGCAGGAACTTTTCGATTTATTCATCATAGTGTAGGTACTTTGGCATTTTTATTAAGTAAGAGAGTTTGAGGTTTGGGGTTTTTAATAACATTATGATCGTCATCTCCATAACTACAGCAGTCGATGAATAGTAGCAGACAGGAATGTTGGTGAAAATGGCTGCGCAGATTTAATTTTGGGATTTTTGCCTACCAAAAGTTTAGAAAATCATATTTCAGGGAAACCATGACATGTGAGCTTGATGCTACCTTTAACTTAAATTATTTCTACTTTTTTCTTAATATAGGATGAGTCTCTAGTGCATGCCTACATATTCCTGTGTTTATTACATAGTAAACAATTAAAGTAATCGACATATTTATTTTAATAATCGTATGATAATTTCAAAGATATCTGTTAAAAAGTACGACGGCACCCAGAATACACCAATATTATATAAGTATATCTTGAGTTTTACTGCTTACATATTTTGGTAAGAAAAATAAAGAAAGGAATGATTTGTCAGTCAATTATCTCCATGAGCACAAGTAAGATTTAATAAAAATCGACCAAATTATATTTATTCTGAAACCATAATAATAAGATCACATTTCCGCTTTGATAAAGAAATTAAATTACTATATATCAAAAAATTCTAAGAACTTTAATAGGAAGCAAACAATGTCAATATGTACTATACGAATTACTTAACATACCCGCTTATTATCACAAAGTGACTTTAAATTACAATATTGCCTATTTCTTATAGCCGCATTAGGAATAACTTCACTTAAATCTAATAAAGAACTGAGGAGGTTAAATAATGGAAGAAACTCATGTTTCACATGCTCATAATCATCTGAAGCAATGTTCATAGCTAAAATTAAAAATCAGCTTCACGCAGTATTCCGCACACAGCAGGGCAGGTAGAGGGAACCTCGTGGTAAAACACTCCGTTCCCCACTTTAAGCCGAATTCTGGAGGCATTGCGTTTTGAGTGGCTGAATTCGACACCATAGCGAAGAAATTGAAATATACACGTAAATAAATATTTCACTTCCCCGAGTGGGGATCGAACCCACAACTCTCTACAGTCACACCCTTGTGCCGCTGCGCCACGACGGCCTCAAATTATACCAATTCTAATAAAACCGTGGCTCAAAAATAAATTGCCTTTCCGTTTATTTGCTCAGTGTCAATAAAAGCATTCAATTTCAGTTTTTCATAGGCAAATCGATCGATATCAAAATAACAATTTCAATATAGACAAGTAAACCCAAAAGCAGGGTACCTACCTACTATAAAACAATTGTTTACCCAACAGCCAACGTCACAGATAAAGGCGATGCCACCAGCAGTGTTATCACCATCAAAGAGTACCGAACATAAATTACTCCTAGTTGAGAGACAATCGGTCTTTCATCAATGGGACCGAGCTCATTCATTTAATTATTATTAACAACACAATGGTCCAATATTGGAATTATTACAATGGAATTTAATATCTATTGGAATGGACAAAGGGCTAATGTTGCGTGAACATATTAGTTCCAACACATTTGGGATCTGTGTAAAGCAATTCGATGAGAACTGATGTATGCGCAATAAAGTTATGGAGACGTAACTGTTTTTAATTCGGTATAATTTTTTAACTGTTATAAATGATGGCTTTTTATTGTTTGCTAACGAAAACATAATACTTCATTAGGTGATTGAAAAAGATATATCTTTTGACAAATTGGAAAATCTGGAAAATCTGTAGACATTTACCAAATTTGGAAAAATGTATAAATGTACATGCTATGGTCGGGGCTTGCTCTGTAATCCGAGAAATATTTATAGTAAAATATTTTTATTTATACGATTTCATTAGACAAGTGAATGGACCAACACAATATATTTGCGCGTAAAATACTAAAGTTACTTCTGTCTGCCTTCCCCATAAAAAACGATAATTGGGCGAAAGTAAAAAATAAGTTTATAAAATTACAAATATTTCGAAAATTGAGTAGTGCGTTAAAAACAGAGTGTCTATACACTAAATTCCAGTCTACCCTGCTATACTATTCAACACAGCGTGAGATCAAAACAAACCAATTCACACAAAAGAATAAAACAAAATACATATTATAATAACTGCAAATGCATCTCTAAAGATTTTATCTGGTAATCCAAGTGTTTCATTACAAACCCTGGGTGGGCACAGCACAGGAGCGTATTATAATTGGCCACAACGACCCACTCATGACAATCTAGAGAATTCAAACGGAACGGAAGCCCTGAACAGATCGCCTCTCTGATAAATGATACTTCACGTAATTACCACTTGTGTTTGTCAACATGGCGGGGGTTTTTGGTTTTCACGCCTTTTTTTGTATTTTGCTATATTGTAAAAGTTTAATATATTTTATTGCTCAAAAAATTATTTAAAAAATTCCTTCAGAATTCGGCAGAAAGTGGGGAACGGACAGAAAGTGGGGAACCTTAATGAGAACGGAGTGTGAACGCTAGGTTCCCAGATTCCTTCTGCCTACTCTAATGCGTGACATACAGCGTGAAGCTAAAAAAATATGCTTTCTAATAAGGTTTTTAGTGGTGATCACGCGTCTCTATCATTATGTAAAACACAAAATCGATTGACATTTAGGTATATATAAAATTACTTAAATTTAGTTTTTACATATTATTTGTTTTTACGCGACAAACTATATTTTTTTAATATTACGGTTATATTTTTTTACTTAAGCTATCATATTTTTATATGAACTTTGAAATACATATACACTAAAATAAAGCTAAAGTAATTCAATTGGGCTGCGTCAACCTGATAATACTGGTGTCTCGCAGTCTACTCGGTACTCTTATCTTACAGCAACCAACACTGCCTCTTTATAATAAAACAAGAGTTTTTATTCGCAAAACACTGGAATTCAGGTCGCAGGGGTCACCCTTTCCTGACTTCATACCGATATACTATATATTGAACAAAGTTGCTTTAATTAAAATACTGTTTCAAGCCTAATCTATTCTGTGAACACAATCACTAACATGGGAAGTTGATTGTTCGACGTAATTAATAGGTGCTTGGTGTTTTTTTGTGATAACTTTGCTTGGTTATAATATATATATATGTTGTATTGTTTTTGTTTTTGATTGAATTGTGTTCAGTAACTATTATTAATTATTTATTTAATAGTGTGTGCCTTTTTTGTTTTTTTTTTTGGTAGGTACTTTACCTATATATTGAGGTTATTTTGAAATAGTAATAATGTTCTTTTTAGTGGAGAAGTTTTAGATTGTTTTTTAAACATTGCATATTAAGTAGAGTTATTTAATGGCTCGTTATATCTTGTTAGTATAATGTGAAAAATAGTGCAAATTTTAAATTAATAAATTATGGCCGTCGTGGTGCATTGGGATTGCGTTTAACTGTAACTCTATTTACTCTGGTAGATTCAAAAAATGGAATTTTATAAGTATTTCATAGTGAATTTCGAACAAAATAATTACAAACTTCAAATTGATACAATGCTTAAAATATACAGAAGCCTCGGTGGGCAAATCCGACTCGCACTTAACCAATTTTGCAAATGAATATGCACGATAATTTGATAATAGCAAATATTTTTCAATCTTCTCTCAACACGCCCGTCTAGCCCACGTCTAATCAAGAACAAGGTTCCCACGGCTCGGCGCCTACGCACGCTTATTCACAATGTTTGTCATTTGCTCTAATTGATCTAAGATCTACTTGTGAATTAAATCGTAACTCATCAAAGTGAGAATATGGTCCGTGAGTCATATCGGTTTTAGGGTCAACATGTTGGGTTTATAGGGAGTGCGTTATTTCGTGTTTGTTGATTGATTTTTTTGGATAATTATGTTTTATTTCTGTGTTGTAAAACAAGTGTTTTTTCTTTTGATTGTTTTACACTTACGTAACACACATTATGTAAGTTTTCTAATAATAGCTCATTATTATATAATAAATGAATAATTTTACTTATTAACTGAATAAGGGGCAGCGATTCTAGAATAAAAACAGGCAGCCTAGTTGATAACTAATATACCTCTACAAACCAGAAAAAAAAACATAAGAAAACTGATATTTCCAAACAGAGCAAGACAGCAAGCAAAAAGATCGCCAAATCTAATAAGTGCGAAAGAGACGATACGTTTTCCACTGTAAAACATGGACACAAACAATTGTGTCCAATTGAAATTCTGCCCTGAGAAAACATTCAATCACGCACAATTAACACCTCTTAACCCACTCTGGTGTTCGCACGGCAATCAACTTTGTAGTGGGTTTGTATCTTGGTTTTTTTAAAGGATTTTCTAAACCACGTGGTTGTGGAAATCCAATTGGGTAGGTATTTATGCTAAGGCGTTTTGGAAAATCTAAAGTTTTTTTTTATATTAATGAATAGCTCATTAATATAAAATAAATATATTATATTATATTCGTGGCGCTGTGGGATGACGTCAGTCTGTGACGATTGTGGGTTTGATCCCTATTTGGGGGATGTTCATATTTATATATTGTTTTCATTTTGTCCTCACCCTTCTAGAAAATCGCAGCGTTGAGTGCCCCCACTCAACAGACTATGCCTCGAAACTTGGGCGGAAAGTATGGAACAGAATATTTTAACACTCACTTCACTTCTCTTTTTTCCCTCAGCGTACCCTGCTATTGTCAGGATTCAGTGTTAAACTAAAAAAATATAGAATAGGTATATAATATTGTTTGCTAATTAAATTAATTACTTTTAACCCGTATCCCACAAGTATTGGTAAGGTCAGTGGCTTAAATGGTGTCATTATAAAACCATGAAACTAAATCCCGTGAGACTACGCCTAGATATAATTAGGTCAAAGTCATAGAACTGTGCCATAACCAATATATCTAGTAAGCACATACTAATAACTAACTGCAGTTACTATTTAAGTATATAAACTGCTAATATTTATAGCAAAACCAATGATGAGACATGAGATGAGAGAAACCAATGAAAAGATAGAGAGAACCAATGGGAGTGTAAATATAGGCCTTTTCCCTCTCTCCGCCGAATTTTCAAAACATAGCGGGCTAGGTGACAGAAAATAATAACGATTTTTAGATAAACTTGCACTATGATACAAACACTGAACTCGACATTATTGCAAAATTTGTGTGTAAGTTCAAATAATTTAGTGTAAATTCACTAGTTGGTTAATCTAGTAGTTTAGGCGAGTGAAAAAAAAGTGGAGAACAGTCTCATGACGGCTCCTTCTGCTATATGTGGCATACTGCTTGTAATTAAAAAAAAACTAATATATCCTAAAACAACAAACCCCATTTTACATACAAACACAACAAACACAAAAATCACTAGCCCCGGTAGCCTTTCAATCAATTTAGTTCTACTCTCAAGTTATGATTCACGTCATTGGTCAGAGGACCGCCGACGTTTGAAGTCGGCCGGCCATTTCAAAACTTAATTCGCCGACAGGAAGATTCTAATAGGTTTAAGATTTAGAACTGCTGGGTCATAGGCGACGTCGTTTTAGGCGTGGTTGGTTCAGCTTTTGTTTTGTTATTGCATTGTCTTAGCGAGTACCTATCTTATGTGATAAGACCTTCTCCCGTCTCAAGATTAAAACTAGTTCTGTTACATATTGATTCAAGATTTATTGAGATAATTAAGATAATTTAAAAATAAAATTTTACAATTTTTCCAATTTTCCATGCATTGAGTGTTGATTTACTTAACGCACTGCCGTGCTTTGCCAGAGCTCGCTTTATTCAAGAGGCAGAAAATAAAAAATAAAAATCTTTCGAGTTTTAATCAAACCCACACCCATCATGCTCATAATCAGTTGCTGTGCAGTGTATCATGTTGGATTCTAGTTTCTAAATTGATAATGTTTTTACAAGCTTTTATTTGACTTGCTGTGTAATGAATGTACTTTTGTGTCTAATTGAACTGAAATTTGTATTACGACCTCAGTTATAATAACATTGACAATTACATATTAGACAAACAACATTATTATTAATCCAAAATGGCCGCCGCAAGAAAATAGATTACAATTTTTTACACAATCCGTCTATTATGGGTATCAAATAAAATGGCTTGTATTATAAAATACAATTCAACATGAAAAAAAACCTTTTATCTATGAAAATGAGGGGTTATTAAATTAATAATTTAATTAACAATATTGGCCCGTTTTGTCTCAGTCTTCACATAAAACATACTCCTTCAACACAAATCATCATCATCATCCCACCAAATTCAATGTCTTGAATTTGACGTCTCAAATTATCCACACCTAAATAAAGCAAGGCGTTAAATCCTAGTAATCAACAAATCATTCCGTACCGCAGTTTCAAAGGACCTATTAATAATGAATTTGGGCAGCAAATCGCCTTTTGTGTTAAGGATTTGTGCCACGTGTGTGCCATTACCCTAATGGGTGGAATCCTTAGCGCCGTAATCAGAGCGAGAGGGTTTTAAAATTAAGGACTGAATTATGTGTTGGATTTTTGTAGGTTATATATTTTATGTATAGGTAGTACTATTAAGTTACTTTGTAATTTTCTTTTTCAGTTTCACGCTGTATCCCGCAAATAGCAGGGTAGGCAGAGGGGGTTTGGGATAAGAGTGTTTAGATGCTCCGTTTCTAATAAGATACTTCTGTTCCCCATTTTTCGCTGAAATATGGTGTACCTACTGTGTGTTGAGTGGCAGAACTCAACGCCGTTTTGTGGCTTGTTAATATTTTATTTTCTCGAATGGGAATATTATCATTAATTACTGTAAATTTAATTATAATCGATCAATTTTCTAATCAACTATGAAAAAAATTAAGAAATTTAACAATTCTACATACCTACTTATAAAATTTAATCGTAATTAACAATTTCTTATTAGCGATGATTGACAGATGTTTAATTTTTATTACATATAAAGATTTAATGCGTGGCCGAGTGTGAGAAGCGGATGTAGGATGCTGCCAAGGACACGGGTTATTGTCGTTTTGTTACATGTGCGACTTTGAGATGGCTTCAAGTAGCTACATATTTTACTTTGCGATTTAAAAAAATCTTTAGAATAGTTTTTTTTTCTTCACGCAGTTTCCCGAATATAGCATAGTAGGTAGAGGGAATCAAGTGTTGAGACATTTCGTATTCCGGTCAATTTTCGAATCATTGCGTGTTAAGTGGCGGAACTCAACGCGGCGCTCTGTCTTGTTACCAGAGCGGTGAAACGAAAATAATTTTCAAGTGGGAATCGAACCAAAAATCATGGCGCTTACAGTTGCACACTTATACCCCTGCACCACGACGGCTACTCAGTTTCAAATTAAGCAAAAGTTTTATATAATAAGTACTTATATATTAAAATATATTATAAACCCCTTATAAAGTTTGAACCTACAGTACTCTCTCTCCACTCTCTCTAACCACTAAACCATCGGTCACAATCGTACAAAACACTACGTAGGTACAGTAGAAATAAATCGGTTAGAGCAATAATAGAGGCGCGTGTCGCCGGTAATTCAGTTAGGGTAGCGAGTTCGATCGCCAATTAGATCTACATGCTGATGATGGATGGCCCTCCCAAATCAGAGGAAAGGTGCATTCTGCTTTCAGTTGTGAGATATGTTCGTGTTCGAATTGTTTTTGGACAAATATTTTTTTGCCTATATGTTTGGTGGTCGTGGTGTAGAGTGACTGTATCTGCGATGATTGTGCGTTCGATTCCCATTTGAGAAAATTAATTATTTAACATTGTCGTTTCCTAGCTCTGGTAATGAGACAAAGTGCAGCGTTCTGCCACACAACACGCAATGATCGGATACCTCAAGAATTCGGCGGAGAATGAAGAACGGTAGTGTCTTAATGATCTTAACCTATAAATATTTATTTATTAAAATGAAATTTAAGTATTTATGTACTAAAATTATTATTACATTTAAATCACATATAAAAATCTCTTGCTATATAACTTTTATTGTCAAATTTTAATACATTACTTACATACGTAAGGATTACGTAATAAGGAAATCGTTGTAATTATGTAAAGCTACTACTACTTCGTGCTTTTTCTGCCATAGTGGGGGTAAACGAAGGGAACCTAATATTAAAACACTCAGTTCCTCACTTTCCGCGCAGCCTCCTAATCATTTCGTGCTGAGTGGCGCAACTTAACACCGCACATTATCCACCAAAAGTAAACAATTAAACATAATCATTCTCTCGAATCGACTATACAATTATCACATTTACAGCTAGGTTCTAACGTTTTTGGCTTTAAAAGCACAAAAATACGAAATTAAAGTAAAATATATCTATCTATTTCTATCTATTATTATAAAAGACAACCCCGCCATATGCAATAACATTAAAAATCAATGTATCCGATAGTATGGACAAATTTAATAACGGCCGGTGTTCGATCAGACAAATCCGATTACAGGGGATCAGATGCCCACCAAATTAGAACTGCCGTTTTGATATTAATTGTTTTTATGTTATCTTATTGTGGGATTTTGTGTGTTTTGTATTAGAAATATGATTTCGTGTACAAGATATGCCTATCTTGCTGTGTGCGGGATACAGCGTGAAGCTTATAAAAATATATGTTAGTATTAAAAAAAATAGTTTTACGGAATAACTTTGAATAATAAATGTGAGTAATAAATAATAGTTTAATTTTAGATCATAATTTAAAATGTATGTAACACCAATATTTAAGTAAAATATATAAAAGGAAATTATAATATGTTAGGTATAGGTACTTTATTTATACATTCTCTTATTTTTTTATAACTTTACATTTTATGCCGTACAGCAGGATAGACGGAGATAATCTAGTATCAAGACACATCGATATCTTTTTTGCGAATTGTTGCATATCTATGAGCGGTGCGGAGCTCAACGCCGCACTCTTTCATACCATGGAAATGAAAAGTATTTTGGATCAAACCCACAACAATCTCGATTCCAATCAGACACTTTTCTATATGTCTTGATATACTATACTATATATCTTGATATACTATCAAGATATATTTTAAATTAGAAAAAAAACGTCTAAATATAAAATTTAAAAATTTATAACAAAATTCAAATAGTTTCAATTGACAGTACCTTCTAGAGGAGAGACAATTACTACACAACCCGCCCTCAGTTCAGCGCTCGGTGCTACGAGCACGACCCCTCATACAATGGGTAAACTAAATTCTTTTGCGTCATTTAAATTGCTTTGACGTATGAACGTGGCTCTAATTAAAAATACTTGATTAATTTCTATATAAATCGATAAATTTTGTCGAGACATACATACATGTAGGAGTAGTGTTTTTCAAATCAATTTTGATATGATTAGAGCTTCAATATTTTTTAGGTTTCAAAATAAAAAATTTAAATATGTTTTACGCATCACCCAAGTATAAGCAGTATCGACAAAGATAACATAGTATACTTCTTTTCCAATATTAAGTATTAAATATCGAAAGAAAATGATGGGTTCTATAGGTACATAAATATATATCTACTCGTCGTTGTAAAAATTTGCAGCGTTTCATAAAATCTTTTTTTTTTGAGTTAAGACCCTCATTTCCCATTTTCCCAATATTTGAAAAAATTGTTGCGTTGTGGGTGTGTTGAGTTGCGGACATCAACGCTGCCCTGAGTCTTATTATGAAACTGAGCATATGAAAATAACTCATTCGCAATACATAATAATTTTTACACGAACATTTTACATCTTCATTATAATAAACAAAAGTAAAAAGCAACACCGCCATAACGAAAAGATCGACATAATATCGGGCTATTGGCAATTTGGTAAATTAATTTTTACTTGCATTTCGCATGAGTACCTTCCTTTGAGGGGATCCTTTGACCAATCAGAATTGTACCGCCGTAATACCGGTACTGTACCGGTAATGCGCTAGCTGCTGTTGCATTAGAAATTATTTTTGTGAAGTTGAATTATCGGACAGACAGATCTCGCCTTATTAGTTTGGTACTAATTTTTTTTATGTTTATTTTTCTTTATTCTAGCTATGAAATTACGGCATATTATTATATAGATAAAAATATATAATACTATGCCGTAATATAAATATATAAAAGTTCAATTATTATACGGATAACAAAACTGAATAGGTCGGCTTCATTTAAAAATTAATAATAAAAATTAAATTAAGTTCTTTCGATATATAAAAAAACGACATACTACGTATGTATCGTTTACACTGTTGTTAAAAGCTAAAATCTCTAAAAATGTAAAATTTGTGAATAAAGCGGATACTTTTCATTATGCTTATTATAATATGATAAATTATTCACAAAATTTGTTTTATTGTTCGAAGTAATAAAATAATTAAATTTATAAAAGCATTTTTTTTAATATAACTAATAAAATTTTAAAATTCCTCAAATCGTTTCCTTGTAGATAGGTATATAAAATACTAAAAATACATACTAAATAACCACATCCTGTTTTCGCCACATTATCAATAATTATTTGATAAAATTTATTTTAGTTTCTTATTTATTATATGTAGGTACAAAAAATATCTAAATAGAGATACTGTAAGTTATTATTTATATTTTAAATTATTATATTTTTATATGTAAAAGCCATGAATAGTAAAGAGTCCATCCGTGGCGCAGGGGCACATGAGTGTGACTGTAAAGGGGACAGGTTGTGAGTTCGATTCCTATTAGAGGAAATTATTTTTTTCTTGTTCGCTAGTGTTGAGGCAAAGCACGGTGTTAAGTTTCTCCACTGAATTCCTCCAGAATTAGGCAGATAATGGGGAACGGAGCGTCTCTACACTAGGTTCCCTTTGCCTACTGAATTTTTTACACAAATAGGCAGATTTGTGTAAAAAATTCAAAGTTTCTCAAAGTATGTAAAAAAATTGAACTCAAAATTTCTGACCTAACAACAAGCTTATTAAACCGCTTATTGTTTTAATAAAAAAGTAAATAACCACATCCTGTATTTGCCTCATTTAATAAATGAGTATGTATTTTTAGAATATATAAAACAATTATGTTTTTAAATGTAAAAGCAACGGTAAAAAAATAAAAAAAATATTATAATTTTAAATGTAATTCTTTCTTAGAATGTGTAAAAATTTTTGAAATAATTTAAATTAAATCGTTTACTATTTTTAAAAGCTTCTAAGTAACCACATCCGGTCATGTTCACCACATTATTAATTATAATTAGATAACAGTTATTTTAGTTTCATATTAATATCATTTATTTTATAATTATGAATTCTTATATATGTATGTAAATGTAACGTTCAAATACAGGGATATCTTTACTTTCTAATTCATAAGCCAATAATATCAAACTTTTAGAGTTAACACTTCTTAGCTTATATAATTAAATCCTTTACTATTTTTAAAAAGCTTTTTTAATTACCTACCACATCCAGTATTTACCACATTATTAATTATAACTTAATAATCATATAGTAGGTAAATATTCGTTTTTATTATTTTATTTTTTTCCGACACTAGACAAAATTTTTTAACTTATTAGATACGAATAGAAATTTTAAGCTAAAAAAATATTTGGCAAATATTTATTTTTTATTTTTAAATGACTTCTACTTTTCTTAACGACATAATGCTAAGACTTTACATTATAAAACACTTCATTTGGATTGTAAAAAACACAATCATACTTTTTAACAACGATCAACCAATCGCTTTTTAATTTTTTTTGTCTAAACGTTTAAAGATTTTCTAATATTTCGTTCCCTTTTTTTTCAGTATGGTATATATTTTAAATATAAGTACATACCACATTTAGATCTATGACTATAAAGCAATATTAAATTACTCTTTCAGAAACGTATTTTTAAAATGTAGTAGGAATAAGTATAAATTTAAAATTAATTCACGTTTACACAAACAAAAGATTGAGAAATTATAGAGTTTACCCTATAATTATAGTCCTCACTATTTCAACACTTAACCAAAACAAAATTTAAAAATTACCTTCTACCCAAAAAATTTACACAATCCTAAATAAATCATCTACAAAATCTATTTACAAAATACGAACAAAACTAAACTTTTTAACCTCAAAAATTAAATGTAAGCTTAAAAGCTTACCTTTCGGTGTGACAACTCTAAAAGCGCTATTGCTCGGCCTTGGAGATCCCTCTCTTGAAGAACTGCTCCTCACCATCGAAAAGTCCAGAGGCATCGGCGGCATAGCACTTATTTCCATCTTATATCGTAATTTAAACAAAATTCATATCAAACACTAAAGTTAAACCGACGTGCGATCAGTTCGAGACACAAATATCTATTAAACTACTCGACGGTCGGTCCCTACTAGCTTTATCTTCAATAGAGGCGACTTTCTGAAGAATTTCAGTGTATTTTCGACTGTATGGTATGTTGTGGGCGTGGCCTGGTACGCCCCGCCCCCATCCCCCCGCCATACGTGTGACAATCACTTTGTATAGGTAACACAATAATATGATTCCAGATAGATTTTATTGTTCCGGTATGCGTTTATGCGCGGCCAATTTCATGGATATATGCTTAAGTTTTTCTTTTTTGTTTTTTTTCTGTTGTATTTTTTTTATGTAATTTGGGTTATGGTTTTAAATGGATATGGTAATTTTTATTTATTACAGTTTTCTTATTAATTATTAAAATTAAGTAAGATGTAAATTTTATTTTATTTATAAGGCTTTCCTTAACAAGAATACAATGAGATATGTTTTTAATTTATACTTGGTGAATCAAAAAATATAATTAATAAACTATTTTATTTGCATACTTTATATTCGACGACCCATTTTTTATTTTAATTAAATCAATTGAAGTATATTTCGTACATTTTTAAGTGTTTAAAATAATCGTAAATGGTTTATTAAAAAAATGTGTACCTAGGTAAGATGCATGTAGGCTTATATTAAAATTATTTTGACATTTTTTGTAATTCTTCTTTTGTTCATTATGTGGTAGGTACCTAATAAATTTACATTTCAATTGAAATTTCTGTTTAAAAAATTTCTAAAGTATTGACTCATTTAATGGTTTTAATGAGGCATTTATTCATTTATATAGTTTTATTCTACATAACATATTAATTATTATAATTTCTTTGAGGCCGTCTTATCGCAGGGTCACAAGGGTAGGACTGTAAATATGATTGTGAATTCGATTCCCATTGGGGGGAATGACATATTTAAAATTATAATTTCTTCACTCTAAAAGCTCCCTTCACTCTTAAAGCGCGGCGTTGAGTTGTTGAGCTTCACCACTCAACATGAAATGCCTTCAGAATTCGGAGAAAAGTGGAAAAGGGAGATATGTTAATGAGAGTGAAGTGTCTTAATACTAGGTTCCTAGGTTCCCCTCTGTCTAATGCTATGTGCAAAATACAAAATACAGCAAAAAAAAATTCTAAACTTATGTAGGTGGCTTTAACTAGGACTTTGTGTCATCGCGATAACAGCATTAACTTGTCAGATATATTTTTTATCGGTGCATATTTCCGTAGTGATAACTTAATAACAAATCACTTTGTTCTATCTTTGAAATGCATTGTTTTCTGAGTTGCGAGAGATAGAGTGAATTCAATTTATTTTGTGAAAATTCAAAATAATTTAACTTAATAATTCTTTAAAAAAAACTTATTAAAACATTTTATTTATTCACATTTAATTTGTCAGTAGATTTGCACAGATAATACAGTATTTATATAAAAGTACGTTGCCTGTATAACACGGGCACCGGTGTCCGCGGAATTAAGGGCGTCACGTACCAACATTAAAAACAATGGACGCCTCAATTTTTCACCGGCCTCGCCGAAATACTCTACTAATCCTACCCGGTGGCTTATTCTGAAAGAATATTTGGGAAATATGTTATTGTTTGAACAAGTCGTGGTGCAGACACGAAGGTTGTGGGCTCGATTCCTATTCAGGGTAGTGAAATATATAATATTTTAATTTTCTTGCTCTGGTAAAGCGGCAAAGCGCGGCCTTGAGTTCCATTACTTAACATGCAATGCCTCAAGAATTCGGCAGAAAGTGGAGAACGAAAGGAGTGTCTTAAAACTAGATTTCCAGGTTCCCCCTGCCTTCTTTGCTATGTGCAGAGCAAACCTTATATCAAAAAAATATTTCTATTTGATATATTTATAGGTTTTTTTTTCATATTGCTTAAAATTTTATAGTAAATGATTAAATGAAAAAAAAACTCATGGTATTTGTAGTAACCATTCATGTCAAGGATCCAATTCTTCATCTGTATCATAACGGTGTAATTTATTAGGTATGATAAAATTTGCAATATTTTTTTTTCTACTATATGGTTTACGTACACCTATTTATTTAAATATTTACAATACCAAAACAAAGTAACATTCCATCCAATATTTCAATCATTAAATATAAATCCTTGAATTTATAATTTACAACAACAAAAATGACAAACAGAATAAGGCTGTCGGCATGCTTTGCGAAAACTAATTACACCTCCGGCTCGCAATGATAAAGCAAAGCCGTCGTATAGGATATTTTTATTCTGAACAAAATGAAATTCCCTCGAACTCTCCTATCCAGAGAATTTCAACTCTACCACGAGAACATAGAGTTGATTTTTGTGATTTTACGAGTGGAATACGGAAAAATTTTTAGTAGGTACTCCAGTATAGCATAATCCTGGCATAATCTGGGATAAATCCCATTATTTTGATCCTGCGATTGTGAAGAAACAAAGACGATCGTATGGTAATCTGTTGCTGTAATTTCGGGTTCGACCGTTTGATTTTTACATTGATTTCTTAGGATTTCTTGTGAAGATTGATTAGAATTTTCTTTTGAGAACATACCTATACTAGAGGAATCATTAAAATTTATTGATTTTTTTTAAATAAATTTAAAAACTTTGTACGTAAATAGACGAGTCATAAAAAATAATACTAACATAAAGGGATAGTTCATAATGAATTATTTTGGCGGAATTTACCACCATGCTTTACCTCCGTACAAGAGTTCCTCGAATGGGAATCGAACCCACAACCTGTCACGTTTACAGTCACACGCTTGTGCCCCTTCCCCACAATTGGCGACTATTCTATTCAAAGATATTTTACCAAAATATTATAACCAAGCACAAAAGGTAAATATAATTCTTTATTTATTCATAAAATACTTAAACCAAATCACTAAAATAAAATTAGTCTGCGAAAATTAACAAAAACATATATTTTAGAGCGAGTCGACTATCAAAATAAAGTCCCACTTAAATTAAACAGCCAAGCTTAATATTATGAATGGTCTAATATAAAATAATAGCAATCCTTTTCATTTTAATACGTTTTGGAGATCAGGCGTCGTTTACATACAAACGGGCTCCGTGTTGGAACACGGTGCAATTTTGTTCGCACTCATAAACACGAAAAGGTTATTTTATTAACATACTTGTTGGGATTGCCGCGATCTCTTGCTACTGTATTGTGTTTTTGAATATTTTCTAATAACTTCCTTATTAAATATATGGTTATAGTAAGAATTTACTAATTTTCTCCGTTCGCTCTGTATACCCCACTAGGGTGAAGCTAAGTTAAGTAAGAAATTAGTCGACATTCTTAATGAAAATTTGATCGAATATAACCATGCATAGTTCAAGAGAAACATATTTAAATGTATTTTAATTTTAAAATAATTTTTCAGTACGTTAATAACCGTAATTATATAAAGTTTTAAAATATAGAGATATTTTAAAACTCATCATCTACAAATCACTCATCGCTATCACAGTGCCTTTTTTAATTATTAAACACATAATTAATTTTAATGAATTATATAAGATAGTTTTAAAAAATATATATTTCTCGTAGAATTCAAAACATACGTATACGTATTTACACATATGTATTTTTCAGAAATACACGCTCTAGTTAATCTAAACACAGTGTCTGACACTACCTTTGTAGAAGAAGGCAAAGGTGGAAGCCCGGCCCAGTATTTTGCACACCACTTTAATTATACGGACTTAATTAATACAAAACATTGTGGAGAGGATTTGAAACGAGCGATTTTCAATATAAATTTGATATATTTTTTATATGATTAGTATACTTTTTTTCGTCTTACATCTCATATTAGTAAATTACACCAAAATAAGTACATACATAAAAAGATAAAACAACAACAAAAAATTTAAATATATAAAATTTTGTTATAATAACGATGGTTATTAATAATTTTATTATATGAATCTAACATCAGGTTATGATATTATATGAGGCTGTCGTGGCGCAACATCTGGCTGTAAATAAACATGACGATTGTGGATTCGATTCACACTCCAAGGTGTGAATTAGTTTAATTTCCTCGCCCGTGTTCACATAGCGTGGTGTTGAGTTACACCTTGTATGTGAGATACAACATGAAGCTAACAAACAAATGTCTTTCAAGTTAAAGGACTGTCTCAATATTATATTTTATGTTAAAAAAATTTACCCTTTTTTTAAATGGGTTATAAGTTGCATAGCCCCACATTCAACCTAAAAGCTTAACTACAAGCAGGTAGTTAGCTATCAAAAATCATTTGGAGTTCGCCTACCGAGGTGTTTAACGAAATTACCTCGACTGTTTACTTTTAATTCAAATTTTATATCCACCTCCCAGCTCCCAGCTCCCAGCTCCCAGTTCATAGCGAGAAGCGTTTTTGTTATTTTTGTCGTATATTAAGTTATATTTCCTTATTATAAAAAATATATTATTTTTGCGATTGAGTATTAGTTTCTCTTTTTTTTCGTTTAGTAAAAATATTATGAGTGTTGGGTTCTAGACCTTATCTTGCTTCGTTATCCTATTGGAAATAGAATGCAATTGATTGACGACATCATTATTAGAATATTATTTTTTTTACTACAGTTTTTTAAATTATTTTGGAAACTGAGTGAATAATTCAATTTTTGTAATAAGTAATCGCTAAACAATTCATATGGTATTTAACTATTAATCAAATAAAAAAAATCCTAGTTAAAATTTTAATTAAAATTCACAAAATGTTCTTCAAGTTTAATAAAAGTATTTAAAATAAACTAGTGATGTTCCCTAAAATCCTATGAAATGGCACTCAACCCTTGCGGTATTTACCATAGAAAATTAGCCTTAAAATAAATACGCGCGCCCGAAACAATTTGCATGTAGATGTGACATTAGGCGGGCCATCTCCTGAACGACTGACCGTGGATCAAATTAGAGGCGGCGTTAAGAGAATTTAGGGAAGTCTTCAATTTTCACCGATTTTTTTATTTAAATGTACGGTATAATTGTATTTATAAGCTCATTAATTAACACATATATATTTTATATATGTAAAAGTATCAATTAGAAAATATGAATAAATAATAATTAATAATTAAGCCTGTTTTGGATATTGCACGCTATAAAACTAAAACCAACGCTGCGCTGGTTCATTCTCAATTTTTTTTTATTTTCCAATATTCAAACTCCTAGTAATGACTATACTTAATGAAAAGCGTAGAATAAAGTTATCTGGATATTGTTGTGGGTTCGATTCTCGTTCTGTAATGTTATAGTAATATTAGTATTTATCCACATCTAGATCCTAGCGCGGGTCAACGACACGCGCGACACATGACAATCGACAGACATCCGCCCATCTTAGTTTTTTATTATTTACATATGCGGCCACGGCATTGTCGTAAACAGTACTTGATAGCTAAAAATCTTTAATATTGCTTGTAGGTACAGTTATTGACATTTAATTATATTTCTAAATTTTAAAATTGTGAGCTGGAGCTCGCTAGCTCGCGGTCTAGGGACACAAGTGTGTGACTTTAAACACAACTGGTGATGAATTCGATTCCCACTCGAGGAAATGCAATATTTGATTAAATTTACATTTTTATTTCGTTGCTTTGATGAGGCAATGAGTAACGTTGAGTTTCGCCGCTGAACCCGCAACACCTCAAGATTTCGGCGGAAAGTGAGGAACGAAAGAGTCTTAATGAAAATGTCTAAACACTAGTTACCCTGCTAAATGCAGCATTCACCATAACTTAAAAAAAACACTTTTTTATTTAACAAAAAATATAATTACATCACAATAAATATAACAATTATCATGGGTTTATTAATTTGAAATTATATAAATATATTTATAGAAATATTGTATAAAACAATGACACTTTTGCCGTCGCTCATACATTACATCAGTCTGTACATCTGTTGAAACAAAAAAAGCTCGATTCATAAATTGGCATTGCATAATAACGATTCATCCGTTAACACCAAACACCACATGTTTGTAACTTAAAGTTACTATTTTATTATAATGTTTTGTCAGCGTCTGACTGTAAACTCAGTGGTTGTAGGTGCTATCGGGAACAGAGTGTCTTGTTACTATGTTCCCTATACCAATCCTGTATAAAGGAAAATGCGTGATGCGTGAAGCTATTTTGTTTACATAGTTTAGAGAGTTTCCCATTGACTTTCTGCTAAACCTGTTCTAGTCTTTCTTAACAAATGGATTATCCAATAACAAAATATTTTTTCCTTAGTAGTTCCTGAGATTAGCGCGTTCATCCAAACTTTCTCCAGCAGCTAATATGAATATAGATAGATATAGACAATCACACATTGGCTCTACAAATCATTGGACGTCGGATGTCAAGCGATACATCTTGTGGCGTTATAGCGGAAGTTAATCGTCCACTTCGCGAACATCTGTACGCAGATCACACGCGAATTTACATGATTTATGTAATTACTTGTGGAATTTATATAGAGTTATATTAAAATTATTATTTTTAATTATATATATAAATTGAAATCCTATAACTATATTCACAAAGTTTGTGAATATAGTTGATCCATTTTCACGCAAAAACTACTAAAGAGATTTCGATGAAACCTTACAGTAAAAAGTTACATACTTTACTTTACATATACGTATTTCACATACACTAATGACTATTCATCTTAAAATTATCTTAGCTTATAAATATTAATTTAGCACAAAAATAAATTACGTATTTAATGTGCAAGTTTTTAAAGCTTGTTTATTTTTGCATGGTATAAATTGTCGCGTTTAATTACAATTGTTCGAGTGAGGCCATGTTGATACGTTGATTCGCGTGTGAGCCGCCCAGCGCCCAGCGCCCACAGATGGTGCAGTGACGATTGACTTCCGGCAATGACGCTATGTCTAACATAATGATTTATTTTAACACTAGTTTTTATATGAAACTATGTTTTATTCGCAATTTTTATTTGTATATTTGCAGTATAATATTATTTGAAAACAATAAGCAACATTAAATGAACAAATCTATTTTTTTAATTTCTCGTTAGACGTATTATTTAAATACACTGTTATAGCATAAGCTAATCCCAATCCATAAATAGAGGTGAGTCGTGGAGCAGAGGCACAAGCATGCCACATGGTATGAGTTCGATTCCCACTCCAATAACAAGGCAAAGTGCGGCGTGCCAGAATTTAGCGGAAAGTGGTGACGGTAATAACTTAACACTACGAGTCCAGATTATCTCTTCCTTATCTGCTAAGCGCGGGATAAATAAAAAAATATCCTTAATTTCCCCACTTTGATAAGAACTAAGCGACATTGACTTCCGACACTCAACACGAATTTCGAATTTTTTATGAAAATGGAGAACGAATTGTCATGAAAGCTAGAATGTCCCTGCCATTGGGGAAAAAATATATAACGAATATATATATTCCTTATATCATAACTTTAGAGTGACAAAATATAAAGTCGCTTATTTCATATTACTAGCTGCCGCGAGGTGTTTAAGAAAGGATTATCGTACTAAAGAGATATGTAACTGCGTCTGAGAGGATAAAGTTCTGTTATTGTGGTTTTCACCGTCGCGTCGCTCGAGTTCGTCTAATATGTCTCCCTTGGAACACGTTTACGCTAATAAATTTGGATAAGTTCAAGTGTAATAGATTTTTTTTGTGAATTTTTGTTTTTTTTGTGGTTTTGTTCGTAATGGAGGTGTAGATTGTTTCTATTTGAAGATAAATTTAATGATAACGTGGTATTATGAAAGAAAACTAGTTTGATTCAAACAAATGGTAGTCAATAGAAAAAGTATATAAGGGACAATTAATATCTCTCATGAAATGATATATGTATATCATACTCATATATATGTATTAATTTGTATATCCAAATTTTATCAGACCTACTATGGCGTTTCTGCTGATATTGACTAAGATTTGACAGTAAATAAAATCCTTAATCCAATATTTAAAAATATTCCACAAAGAAAAACTGTCACAATAACCCTTACATTACCATAACAGAATTCGTACCCCCAACCAACAAAACACACAGAAATCCACCGATTTCGTTCGCGAAGATCAAAGACGCAATAACAAAGTGCCCTAAAAACATAATGAGACAGCAAGTGCTACCGTTCACATGGTCCCGTAGCAATTTTCGGGATCTCATAAATATGTATAAGCGGTACTCTTCTTTTCCTTTACTTATCAATTACGGGGTCGTTTAGACGCGGTGCCGCTGGGCGGAAATATGCCATCGTAAGGGTTAACGTTAAACGATTTTTGAAGGTTTCAATGCTATTGTAATCTTTTGGTTACAATTGCAAGTTTATTTACGTTTCGGTATGTTAAATTGTTTAATTATTGTGTTTTTAATGTGATAAGTAAAATGAAATTAAAATGAAAAAGTCTTTTATTTTGTCTGCATAAATGGTATTAATAGGAACGTGGCTATTGCAATAGTTAGATTTATTTGTTATTAAATAAGGCTCATATCTGAAGTTAACTTTGTCTATAAAAGTTACGAGAAAATTGTGTAGACAAGTTTTATATAGCAATATTTGAAATATGTTTGTAACAAAGAACATCTTTTACTCATTAAAAAAGTTAAAATAAAATAATATACCCACATATATTCCAAAATTCTCTTACAAAAACTATAAAAAAGACCATGCAAACCAAACGTCAGCCACGTTTATTTACAAAGAGATCACTCCAACTATCAACCATTCGTAACCCTTGAGCCCCTAGGCGCTACCCCCGCATTTTAAAGGGTGAATTTTATTGCAAAAAATACTCGACAATTTTACGCTGTACAAAATATACCCCCGATGTCCCCGAGGTAGTTTCTATTCGTATTCGATTTAGGGGTTAAATGTCATTGATATCACCCATTGGAGGGTCATTGAATATTTTTTCACTAATTTCCACGGAACATGTGGTTGATTTAGATCGTATCGTAACGTATCGGTTATAGATGACTTTTATTTAATTGTGTTTGATGATAGAAACGTTTGGGACGGTGTAGAGAAATGTGGGCGATTGTAAAGTTACTCTTATATGTGAATTATTCACTTTTTTTATGTTATAAAAAAGGCTTGGTGTTTGACTACTCGGGTTATGGGTTCAATTCCCACTCGAGGAAATGAAATATAATATTTTAATTTCCTCGCTCTTGTAACAAGGCTAAGGACGGCGTTCCACCTGTCAACACACTATGACTCCATAATTCGGCAGAAAGTGGAAAACGGACGTGTCTTATTGGGAACGGAGTGCCTCAACACTAGGTTTCTAGGTTTACTTTGTCCTGCCCAGACCCTATAATCTTTACAAATGTTTTATGAAAAGTAACAAAAAATATTTATTCATAGTTTTTTAAGTAATATTGATCAGTCACTTCATTAACAAAATGATCCACACATTTGCTACCACGCTTACTCATATTTAATAAAAAACGGAAAACAATAACCGTAAAAAACAACAAGCCCGCATTACAAAAAAGCAATCTTCCGACTAAATCTTTAAATAACGAATCAAACTTTCAGCAATTTACGGTAAATTTAGTGTTGGCCGTTTTTACCAATTGACCGTCGACAGATCGGACCAGATAAAGTGAAACCCGCATCTGCGCACACGCAACCTCATAGATTAGTAAAAAGGATATTTTTACATTTTTATCAGTTTTACGCTTTTTGGTGTATAATACTGAATAGGCAGAAACGTAGTGTCAAAACACTCTGTTCTCCAATTATTCACTCTAATGTCTTCTCACTTTAATTATTTTAAATCAAATTAACAAAACTAATGTACAAACAACGTCGTTAAACTACATGGAAATCGATTTTAAATAAATATTAACACTTATTGATTTATTATAATGTCCTATAAAGTTTTATATCCATGAAATAAGTTAAATTGATCAAAGTGGTGTGTCTATTAGTTGTCAGTTGTTCTTTGCCGCTCGCTGAGAGCTCAACAGCTTGTAATTAATAAATAGTTAATGTAGCGGCGCAACGCGGCCGTGCTATTGTTTTAACTAAGTACGTTTATAAATGTGGGCTTTTAGACATCCATATCGATATCTATAGTCTATACTAATATTATAAAGCTGATGTTACTTTGGTAGATAGCGCTAATCTCAGGAACTACTTTTTGAGTTTTGATTGCGATATTGTTTTATGTAGTCCATTTATTAAAGAAGACTCTATTACCTTGGCCAATTGGATTGAATTTTATTATACTAATTATCTAGTTATATCCATTACATCACGCAAGTGAAGTCATGGGTAAAAGGTAGTGGGCGCATAATCTAAGAGGTAGCAAGGTAGGCAAATGGAGTGTTAAAACACTTCCCCTTCAGACATTTCCGTTCCATATCTTCAGCCATATTTTGAAGTCATTGCTTGTGGAGTGCCGGAATTCAACGCTTCCTTATCAGAGCGAAGAAATAAAAATATTATATATTTCATTTCCTTGCGTTCCTACCATCGCAGGAACGAAAAGCTAGTAAGATAATAAACACTATAATTTCCAACAATGAAAATCGAAACCTCAACCATCATTTACAGTTTATCCACAAGTCTTTATTACTTTAAGTGACATTACACAATATTAAACAACTAAACTAAAAAGCAAACACGTCCCCCGGAGCTTTAACGAAATCTGTCACTAAGACAAAGGGTGAACGCACGGACGGACAAAAAGAAACAACGCGCCCGCATGTCATTATACTTACTTTACTGATTACGCGTTAATTATACCGTCAGATTGTTATGAAGCGATCGTAAAGATCACTTCCATTTTGATTATGAATGTGTATGAGAATATGGATTTGTGAGTGGGGGGGGGGATTTAATTACTAAACGGATATACTTGTTGACTTACGTTTGTAATGTTTACTTGTTATGTTTTATAAAAACTTTTATAGATAAAATGAAATTGAGGAAATGAACTCAATATTTCCAATACCTTGAAAATTTAGAGAGAAGTGGAGAACGGAGTGCCTTAACACTAGGTGTCCAAGCTATATGCAGGATACAGAGTAAAGCTATAAAAAACATTGTAAAGTACCGAAGCTAAGAATAGAACAGCTCATTATTTATCAATTCATTGTCAACGTCACAGCTCCACAGTCGCTCTACGAGTATATCGGCTAATTACATGTTGTTTCACTGATTAAAGCACAGCTTGCGTCTAATGAGTGACTCAGTCTGTATGTACGACTTATAGGTTACGATGCGATAACGATTATTATTATATAATTGTATATAAAAATCATTATTGTAAGCTACAAAAATAACAGAGTAAATAGAAAGAAGAATACATTTTTGAGAAATGTTGTTTTTAGCTTCACGCTGTATTCCGAACAGAATAATCTAGGGAGATTGAACCTATTCCGCTTTCGACTTTTCGCCGAATTCAAGAAGCATTGCGTGCTTAAGACGCGGAACTTAACGCCGCACTTTGCTTCATTATCTGAGGAAAATATTAAATGAAATATTAAATATTTTATTTCCTCGACTGTTTAATATTTTTCTTTTATTTTCAGTTTCACATTGCATTTCCATATGCATATTTATTTGTCATTGATATTCCTGAATCTAACAATATATTTCCTTATTAAGAACCCAACTAATAGCTAAAGAGTTGCTAGAATATTAAGAAAATAAATAAAATACCAAAAATAATAAAAATATAATAATACAATTTTAAAAAAACATAAAAACCATCGTACAATATAAAGCCCATATAAAAACAAGTTCTCACAACAGTCATCTTTCTCAATCAACGAGGCAACGGGGGCACGATTTTTATTGTTTTCCGACCAATGCTACGGGCGATAGGTTTTTTTTTTAATAATTTCCTAAAATACTCGATTAGATAATTAGTTTAACGGTCGCTTAATCATAGTTTACGGTTCCGCTAAAAATCTACTAAAATTTCATTTGTGCTTTATCGGTTTTTTACGTTTGCCTCATACGTTTTGTTTAGTAATCGTAAAAAATAATCAACAAATAAAACGGTATTTTAAAAATTATTATATGAGCTTTATGGTCAATGAAATTGTAAAAGCTTGATAAAGTTAGAGATTATTGTTGTGTGTACCATTATTTTTTATGGAAATAGTGTTATTTTTTATTGATAGTATGTTTAATTTTTAGTGTAGTTTTATTTTGTAATTGAAATTTATTTGAAAATATTCGGAAATAGAGAAAAAGTCAACTGAAACTTATTGTGACTTACGAAGAGCTTTCATAGAGGTTAACATGTTTCTGATTTTTATTTTCTAATGAAGTGAAATGAAGTTTATAATCCTGTATGTAAATTTTCCATGAAATTATAAAAGCTGAAATTTTTGCATACACTGTTTTTACAACTTATATCAATTTCTGCTGTTCATATAATTATATATAAGCATTTCAAAAAACATCAGAGGTAGCGCAGCAATATTCTTTACAAATTTGGCCGGATTATATTAAAAATAATTTTCTGAGCTTAAACAAGAACTTTTGTTCCGTGACATCCACATTTTATTTTCTTCTGTAAGTCCTCTGTTTGAAACATCCATATATCGCAACACGTTTGAAATTGTTTTTATACGTATATTAATTATTTGTGGTACCACCTTTAGGTTTATCTACATACATACATGTATACATAGCCATAAAAAAGCTTTACCAAATCTAAATATTTTCATATAAAACAACCCTTTCCATACATTTACAGTACGGCTACGTGCTCCCCGGGGCGTGTCACTCTAGTTTTTGTTCTACTTGTCTTTTAATAAACGACACTGTGTTTTTTCTTTATTTTCGTCGCGTTTTCCAATTCCCATTAGAGCTGTTAATGACTGGTGCTCGCAAGTGACAGATGGTTGTTGGAGTTATTAGATTTTTTTTGTGTTTCGTTTGTGAAATTACCTTTATCTGTGTTTTAATATTTGGTTTATTATAGTGTTATAAATAATATGATTATATATTAGAAACGTAGATTTGTTGGTAAATTTAAACCAATATCAGGTAAAATAATAACGCTTACGGCTTGCAGCAGCAGCAGCTGAAATTTGTTGACTCCCAACCTCAACGTAACAACCGCTATTATGTTGCAATTTGTAATATTGTTAGATCCTTTTTTAAAATAAAAAAATATAATATTAAGTACAAAAGTACAAAAGCTCAGGTTCTAGACTTTAGTGCCCACCCAAACTACCCAAAGTTTCGCGCTACGTAAAGACACCGAAGAAAGGATATTACAAGTTTAACCATCTTTCCGAAATTTAAACTTATATTCTTCACATACATATTTCAAATAATATACGAGTACCAAAAGCATCAAGCTACTAAATAATATCTATTTTTACAAATATATTTTTATAATACAAAAAAATACACGAGAATCATAAATCAGATAATTTTTAACTATAAAATTGGTTTAATTTTATCATTCACAGTGCTTATTACAGCCGATGACCCTTCCCTTAATGAGTGAGCTTTCAAATGAAACAGCGCGTGACCGAGCACTAAAAGTCACAACCTATAAAGAACTTAAAAAATTAAAAACCAAGCCAATGAAAAATAGTATTAGAATATAAGAAAATAAAGATGAAAATCGTTGAAAAAATTATATAGTCTATTACCAATACTCACGTGGCGTAGTGTATAGCAAATAAATACTGCCACGATACACTGTTGGACAAATAGGGGTGGAATGGACTAGTTAAAATATTTTGATATATTGGCCATAATAACAGGCGGACGACGTTTCGCTTTAAAATCGGACGCCAATGTTTGCCCGCCAGGTAAATTGACGTTTAAGTCTCTGTTTACTGTATTGCTCATTATGGGGGTACTATGGGTTTTTATTTAGGAGGTACTTTAAGCTGAGAGATCGTGGTGGCTGAGACACCATTTGACTCGATAGTAACATGCGATGATTCTGAATTCGATCTTTAGAATTCGGCGAAAAGTGAAGAACGAAGTGTCTTATCACTAGGTTCCCTCTGCGTACCCTGCTGTTTGCCGGTTACAGCGTGAAACTGATTTGATTTGATTTTTGACATAATACGAAGCTAGTATTTATGCATTTCTCGCGTTTATAGGTAAGGCATGAATAATGTGAACTGATGCCCCGACGGCACAGTGGCTGACCGTAAGCGACGGATATGGGTTCAATTCAAGGATAACAAGACAAAGCCTTGCATTGAGTTCCGGCATTCAACTATATTGAATTTTGTGAAGTCAGTGTGAAGCTTAATTAATTTAGTTCAACATGATTCAGTTACACCTACATAAACTATCTCGAAGGCGAATCGAGTTAAAATAGTAAAAAATTGTGTTTGAATTTAGATTTTTTAATGAACGCTATACCATTCTCATAACGGCGTCAATATTTGAACAATGCATCGTTTCAGCGCACGCGCCTCTTTTATGGTTTGTAGGAACATTGTTTTGTGTCAATATAATTTTAACTTAATGGATTACATTTGGAAACAAAAAGGTTATAAAAGTGATTATTTCATTTTAAATATTATTATAATTTTTTAGGTATGATATAGAATTTTTCATATAGAATTTCACTTTCATAAGATCTTTAAAACACAAACAGTATTCCATAAAAACATATTTAAAAAAAAACATAATAAAACATCGCTATAAAATTTACAACTACCGTCCTGAACCATATAAAATGACACGATAACGTGACACAAATATAATTTGTCCAAAAAAACCAGTGACATAACAACTACCCTCTGCCCTCCCCTACCCTGCACCCCCTACCCTATATTACACGTAATAACCTAGATGACTCTATTAACCCCCAAATTTTGTTTGCCTAATAGGATAACTACCTATCGTATAATAAATTGGTAGATTTCCATACTTGATATGGTACGTTTATCATTTTAATACACTGAGTGCTTGAAAGTATGTCGTTAGCTTGCACGATACAACAAAATGGGAGAAATTTAAAATAAACTCTTTTATTTGGAAATAAAGTTCAATTTTATGTGGTATTTAGTACAAAATTGGTCTAGGTGGAGCTGAAAAGGGAGTCGTCAGATGATTGACAGAGTACCTATTATTAATTTGTAATGTGAACAAGTGATTATTACGGGCTGTTATAGTATATTCTTATAATGACATAATTTAGACTTTAGAGTGTAAACAAATCCGATTTTCTGGTGTATTTTTTTCGTATTTAGGGTGTATGGAGAAAATAGTGGTGTGTGTGACTGTGAAAGGTTGTGGGTTCGATTCCCACTTGAGGAATGAGTTATTTAATAATTTCATTTATGTCATGTTTAATCGAGAAAAGTGGCGATTGTTGGTCTGGATTTTTATTCACACTTGCGGCGTTAAGTTCCACCGATTACTACGAAAATAGAGAATGGACCGGTGAAGCGATGAATATAAGTGAGTGTAAAACATAAATATATAAATACATCCTTGATGAATTCTTCTAAATATAATTTGTAAATTTAAAACAATAACTCAAACTCGAATTGTAAACAGTACTGTTTCCACTAAATTAAGCTTTATTTTAACTACAAAAGTTTTTGTTTATGTGAAAATACGGGCTTAAATATGGCTATCGCTAACGATACAATATTATGCTTGTAATATACTTGATTGTATTTCACTGACATAATTTTAAAAACTTAACTATAAATCAAATAGATTTGTAAAATAAAAATTATTTTGTAAAGACCAAATAAAATTCCTTTTTATTAAAATATTTATTTTTTATGTGTCCCTTAAGCCTACACATATGTATATATTCGTAAGAAGGTATAGGTTTAAGAGGCACCTTGAAAATAGTTATTATTGTTTATTATTTAAAACTCATCGTATGCTGTATCTACCTCTTATTCCTGTATTGTAAAAAATATATGTATATGATTTGAAGGAATTGTGAAATTTAAGCTCGTATGTAAACTAAAACGGACAGTAATTCAATTTTAGCAAACGCATGTGTAACTCAATTCGCTTCGTCTCTACGTCAAGTTTCAAGTAATTTACTTAATTGAAAATTTTCAAGAAACTCAGTGTTAGTTTAAAGGAAAAGAAAAAAGGTTTCTCTCTTTTTTTATTAATAAAAAATAGAGAAGGCTCCAAAGCTTATTTGTAGTATAATTAATAAAAGAAATGAAGCAAGTGCAAGTAAAACATAATTGTTTTTGAAAAGAATGGCTGACCGATCGAAATTATTAATTGTTTAGATGATACCCAATTACAAGTTCGGTAATTAAATTTTAAATTTTAGTTCAAGTTATAAGAAGAAACTACCGTTAACCTTTAAAGTCTCTTTTGGTGTGGCTCCTAAATAAAGGTACTCATGTATAATATGTGAACATGATAACTTATCATTAACAGTTGAATGATAATACCCATTCTTGTAACTTGTCTTATCATTGTGGGGAAATTAAAATAATTTTAAATAAAAACATTCCTCCAAGCACACTACAATAAACACGTATAAAATTGTACAAAAGTCATAGTTGAGAACTATATGCAGGATACAGACTTAAAACTGCACTCACACGAGCATAACCGGGAACAAACACTTAGTTTAACTGTAAATAGAATTAAAATTCACTTCATCTGAGTCGCAGGTGTGTCCTTCAGATTTTCCCTAATCAATGGCTCGAAAGATCGAGAAGCAATTTCTTAGCGCGGGTTTACTGCCGTCAGGTGCATTCTAGTGACTTTCCTTGAAACTTCCTATATAAGAACGTATATAACTACTTTATACATTCTTTTACTTTTATTCGTGACTTTACATAGTAGATATAGTGTAACATTGTTTTTATACAAAATAAATAAAGTCAATAAAAATTTTAAAAAAATGATACTACCTCAAGTAAAAACCGAATCAACTTGCTTATGATGACGTCTTGTTTTACTGAATAAAATAAAAATTAATTGCCTAAACCAAAAACTGAACGAAAATATTTTAATCTACATATAAAGATTTAAGTAGCTTTATATGTTTATATCTAGTTAGATTACAGTTACAGTGTATTTGAAAATGACGTTTGAAACAGTACAATTATAATTGGCGCTTCGTCCTCGATTATCCAGCTTCCCGGGGATTTGTTATGATCGCACTAATTGCTGGCATCCCGGTCGAGGTTCGTTCCTTCCTCATTAACGGCGTGACGTCAGGA
Organism: Heliconius numata; assembly: GCA_016802625.1. Classification (NCBI taxonomy): domain Eukaryota; kingdom Metazoa; phylum Arthropoda; class Insecta; order Lepidoptera; family Nymphalidae; genus Heliconius; species Heliconius numata. The sequence continues at coordinate 91,430 of JAEBDU010011110.1, forward strand.
GCGGGATCCATTCTGTTTAAAGGTTTAGTCAGTTTTTTTGACTATATTTAGATTTTTTAATTTAGATCTGGGTTGGTTTTTTTTCAGGATTTTGATTTTTTATTAAGAGGAAGGCAGTAAAGAGTGGTTGTTCTATTATCTAATAATTAAAAAACTGTTTAGGAATGTTTAGGTAATCAAAAAAAATATAGGTACTTTTTTATAGGATATGATCTCACAATTTTTTTTGAATATATTTTCTAACAAAAAACATGTTTCAACGGACAAATTGTTATTTTAATAGTTGGCACTTTTGAAATTTTACAAATATATTTGTATATTTCCCTAAAATAACCATCCACTTTCATATTTTCAGGTAAGAAAGGATCATTCTTCCCCAAAACAATCCTATGACACCCACGAACCTGAATATCCTTTAAAATATTGATGAAACTAAGCTCAGCTATCCTCCACACAATATATTTAAAAGCAATTCCAAAACCGTGTGCAATCCAAACTCAGCCATACGCCATCAGCCATTCAACGGCGGGCCGTCCCGCGGGGGTCGTTGCTACCCGCTACCCGCTAACCCGTCATACCTGCTGCGTAAGTGTTTATTTTTATGAGAATAACCCGCGGATATTAGTTTTGTTTTGTATTTTAGTTAAATCGTATGTTTGTTTTTAAATATTAGTTAAATGTTATAGTAAATTGAAGATGTGGAGTTGAATTTTACGCCAAATGATTGGGGGAACTTGATAGTGGAACTGGAAAACTGGTGAAAGAGAAAAAAAATAGCAGAACGACATAATTTTTCTTTTACTTTTTCTACTCATTAGAATAACTACATTCACCACTTTCTGCTGAATTCTTGAGGCATTGCTTGTTGAGTGGCGGAACTAAAAGCGTTCCCCCGGATCTGACTCCGTTTCTTTCTGAAAGGAAAAGCTTTCATTCTCTCCCAAGTGGGAATCGAACCTCATACGGTCTTATTAATATTATATTATTAGAAATAATTCAGAACGCTATCATTCAATCTGCTTTGCAAAAGCGTATTACTGTAAGCACAGAAAACGTGCATGCAATTTTCCGCCTCTATGTCCCGGAATAAAATTACCATAAATTTTTTGTAAACATATTTGAATACGATTTGTTGCGAAGATTAAACTGGAGGCCATTTCCATACATTTATACTATATATGGTTATTTATTGCGCTATGTACTCTTGAGGATTTTGCTAGCTTGATTTCGTTTCAAAGACATAGTAGAAAAAAAATTACCTATGTTTATATAAAGAATGGATATACGAGTATATTGAAGATAATTTAAATATTTTTTGTTGATGTTTTGTTGTATTTATTTTGGAGCAGAAGTTACTTTCAGTAGTTCTTACCGTCAATAGTGGATAGTTCTTTAGAAAGTCAAAAAATCAATGACAGTATTTAAAAGAATTTAATATAATTATCTACTACTACAGTATATAATTTTGGGTATATAAAATATAATACTCCTTCATAAAGTATTAAATTGATGATTTTAAATAAATATGAAGGATTTGGAGTAATTTTGACTGTAAGCGTAAGTGATAATCATATGTGAGCTCAAAGTATACTCGGGGGAGTTATTTTCTCTGTGCAAAACTGATTGGACAAAACGTGTCGTTAGATTTTGATGTATACGTAATAACTCTACTAAGAGTGGTCTCTCACTGTAGTATTAGTATTAGTAGAGTTAGTGAAGTAAAGAGAGTTATCATTTGCCTCTTAAATGTTAAAAATTCTCAATCAAGGTTTTTCTTCGTAAAAGTATTATGTTTTATTTAATGAAGGGAACCTTAAAACACTTAAATATTAATTAAAAATCTACTATAGTTATAAACCAAAATAAAAAAAACAGCTTCACGCTGTATACCGCAGATAGCAAAGTAGGTAGAGGGAATCTAGTGTTAAGTAAGACACTTCGTTCTCCACTTTACCTAATTAGTAATAATATTGCAGCTATATAAAACTAAAAATGAACCAGCTTACCCCCATTACCCGGTTTATGTTCCCAGATGAACTAAAACTACAAAAAAGGTCACTAAAACTAAAACTATTTCAACCAAAAAAGTTTCCGAAAACATCGCGCAAAAAGCATACGGAGGACAATTTTCCTTATGGTTTTAATTAAGCCGGCACTAACCTGCGCCATTTTTGCGCTCCCGCACCGCTCGTGCAGATTGATTAAAAGTCTATGGCCCATGCTTTATAGCTTGTGCCCGTTGTTGGATACGATGCGGGATTTTATAAGCTTTCAACCTCAGTACCTTGGACGTAGAAGGAAGGAAACAAAGTGTCATGTCACACCGTATTACGCATTCTGCAAAATTTTCCAGACATTGCATATTGAGTGGCAGAACTCAATGCTGCGCTTAGTCATTTTACCAAAGGGAGGAAATAAAAATATTTTTTTCCTTTGAGTGGGAATCCAACCCACAACCGTTTACAGTCAGATTTTGTATACTCGTATTTATACATATGTATAACGTTTTCTTATTACATGATATTATAGGTACGTTAGATTAAAAACGATAAAGTTGATACTCTATACTGCATAAATGTACTATATGAGTAGAGAATAACGACCTTTCACTGGATTCTGTTTCCAAAAAACTTTTGAAATTATGTATAGGTACTTCTGTTACCACTAAGACACTTCTATTACCTACATCCGCCGAATTAACCAGATATTGTATGTTAAATGGCGGAACTCAACGCACTCTTTGCCTCGTTACCAGACCGAAGATTTTTTTAAATATTTCCCCAGAATGGGAATCGAACCTCCAACCGTCGCGTTTATAGTCAGATGCTACTCTACCGAGCTGCGAAAAAATACTAAATATAACATTGCATACATTTTAAACGAATTTATAACATAAGACGACACGTCTAATGTTACCAACCCGCAATATGAAACAATGGGAACAGGTTTAACCCTAGTGCCGCTCATGTGGCAACTAATTTATGGTCGAGGTGGGCACCCGCCCCGATAGTTACGGCGGACGCTAATTTTGACGGACACGCTGAAAGTTGCCTACGGATTAGCTAAACTAAATAAACTATTTGTTTTTGAAGTGAAGATTTGCGAATATTTTATATTTAAATTGGCTGTATTGAAGCCGTCGTGGCGCAGCGTACAAGAGTGTGATTTAACGCAATGGTTGTGTGTTCGATTCCTACATGATTGAATGAATTATTATTTATTATTGTTTTAAGTTTTCGCTCTGGTACTAAGCTTGAATTACGTCACCCAACACGCAATATCTCAAAAAAATTGGAAAATTGGGAAATTGAAATTGGAATTCCTTCTATCTACTTTCCTATATACGGGATATAGAGTGAGGCTACTACTTAATAGAGGATATTTTTTCAATTTTAAAATTAAGACACTTCCGTTTCCCACTTTCCGCCTAATTCTGAAGATTCTTACCACAGCGAAAAAATAAAAATATTAAATATTTCATAACTTCACTAAATACTACTTCACTAAAAACTATTTTCATTGGATAGAAAAAGAAGATTTTTAAGTTAAATTACAAATTGTTCTTATGGTTAGAAGAGTTGTCAGTCAATTTCATTATTTATTTTCGTCATCGTTAATATGTGACCAATTAATCCCAAATGCAAAGTGCTAAATATCTACAATTTTTTTTGTCTTAAACACACCTAATGTTTCTCAATTATATGAAATGAAAAAACAAAAAACTATATTTTCTGTGTCCTGCATTTTCTCTTGAGAGCCGGATTGTATATGACATATGGGGAGGAAAAACCAACGCTAATACAACTTTCCTACTATCATTCCGTGAACACGCGATTCTTATGCTTCGAGCAATGAAAAGAGCGGAGAAATTAATAATATTATAAATATTAGTTTTGACCAAGTATGTGGAAAATTAGCTTGAACGTTTTAATTTGTGGGGTTTTAAGCATCTAAGGATGGCCACGTATTCAAATATATATGTGTTCAGGGCGAGAGTATCCAGCTATAATTAGGTAGTTCTTCTGCCCGTTTGTTCTTTCTTCATATAAAAAATGCTAATTACTGCTTCTTCTAATGCGAATTTCTACTACCCGATTTATTCATACTACCCCAGCAGATAAACCTGCTTATCACAGAGAGTAGTGAAAGATGATCAGGGAGGTCCGTTCTTTACTTTTCGCTCAATTTTCGAGATATTATGTGCTGAGTGGCGGAACTCTATGCTGCGTCTTAAATTTGTCTTGGTACTAGAGCGAGAACGAAAAAATAATTCCTATAATAATAAGACTTTCTCCCAGTATAAATTGATCCCACGACCATCGGGCTTGCAATCAAGCACGTATGTAATTATATATAACATGCACTTTTACATAAAAACAATAGCAACACAACGTATGTTTCATAGCTGTACCTAAAGATCTGCTAAGGTGTCTCCATTTGTCACGTCGGCGGATCATTTAGTTGATACTTTACAGACGTCGCTTGAGTGATTACGGACAATCGAGTGAGTGGACGCTGAACGCAATATACGAGTATATCATACAGTGCTAATGATATCTGTATCTCTTATATACAGATGGTTACCGAAAATATGTTTCGGTTCCTAATGTCTTAATGAATTGTGGGTATCTTGTTATTATTAAACATCACAGCGAACATAGTGCTTAGACACTCTTGATTTCCACGCACTGCTCAAATTTTAGAATATTGATTGGTGGAACTCCACGCCGCGTTATGTATTAGTACATTTATTCTGAACGTTTGCAAAAAAACTTAATATGACGAATAATATTAATAAGTATTTCAGTGTATGACGAGCAATAATACAATTGCAAATATCTTTTAATCTTCTCGCATATTGCAGGGTAGAAAATAGGTGTCCTGTAATTTGTCTAACCAGTCTTAGATAATTCAAAGATTTTTAATCTTATTTGGTTACCTTCCAAGGAATTTCACCACTCTTGCCTGTATTAATAATATTCTCTAAATCATATGAATATGAAGACCTATAGTTGTATTAAAACTGGTCAAGTGCGAGTCGGACTCGTGCACAAAGTATTCTGTCAGGTTCCGTATCATTATTTATATACACCACCTTAAATATATATTTTATTATTTTTCTTTGTACACCATCTTTGAAAATTTTAACTGCCTAACTATCACAGTTCTTGAGATATAGACAATCTCAATATATAAAACTAGGAAATAAGCAAGAGAGATGCTTGGTCACGGTCACAATCTGTATTCAGTGGGAAAACAGCAGCTGAGGTGTCTAAACGCCGATGACATGGCGGAATGCACAACTTCACAGCTTTATTGCGGTTCTTATGTTATTTCTTTGTATTTAACTACCGATGAACTTTGTACTGTGTAAGTAATAATGTGATCTATTATTGAAGTAAGTAATAGTATCACGCTTTTTTTCTAAAGCTATAACAAAAGCATCCAAATATTAAGGCACTCCGTTCCCCACTTTCCAAGACATAGTGTCCTAAGATAGGGAACTCAAAGAAATAAAATTGAGTTATTCTCTTGAGTGGGAAACGAACCCACAAACGTTCTGTTTGCAGTCAGAGTCTCAAATACCTTTTATGTCTCGTATATTTTACAAAGTTAGCAGCAAGCTAGTGGTAAATAAGTTCCAAGCTTATCCAAGATCGTTCAAGGACAAGCTTCCAATTTATAGCTTGGAACGTAGTAAAATTAAAGCCATTATTCATATTATGGTCAAATGGAAATATTTTTATTTTAAAATAAAAAATATCTTAAGTAAAATTTTTGCCCACATTCATAACGCTCATCAGTTTGTAATTATTTCACCAAACACACCGTTACTCTGTGTCCGCCCGCCTAATTTTCAATACATAGTGTGTTGGATGATGGAACTGAACGCCGCGCAAGAAGAAAATAATTAATTTCCCCGAGTAGGAGTTGAACCCACAACCGTCACGGTTTTCGATCAGACGCTTTGCCACTGCGGTGTCAACTTTCTTAGAAGTAAGTAAATATAAACATTATATTTTGTTAACAACAACTACCCACTCAATTCAACTTTGAAATTGAAAACAGGAAGTATTTCAAAACTCTACATAAAATTTGTCTTTCATTCTGACAAAATGGTTTCACAACACAATCAGCAAAAGTAAAAGGTTGCTCCCAATAAAAACATAGAGCATTTTCATTGAAAATAGATGAATCGCTTAGATATTTAACCCTAACGTTTATTTAGCTATAGGTATGCGAAAGTGAGAAAATGGAGATGTTTAAGAAAAACTGGTATCTACGTAAAACCATTTCATTAACATATATATTTATTAAAAATATAGAAGTACCTACCTACTTGTATAAATGGCAAATGGCTATACTGAATTAATTTATTAAAGGTTTTTTTGTAATAGTTGATGCACAATATTTTAATATCAATTTAATTGTTTTATTTTGAATATTCATAATAGGTTTTTATATTATAGAAAAAAAATGGTTATGCTTGTTACGATACATTTATATCTCATTTAACAAAAGAAAAATAATATAAAACATTGCATTGAAATTGAATTGATGCTTAATTTATATCTATGTAATAATAATAATAATTTATTATGTTGTATGTTGAACTGTTATATCTGAAAATGTTTGAGAAAATTCCTTCGGCAGTATTATAAGCGTGTTGTTAACGCCATCTATTAGATGATATAGAAATATCGAAAGTGAATATTATTATCGAAGTATATGTAAGCAAGTATATTTAAAAATACATAATTACTGTACACTTAAACTTTGAAAGTAATATTTATGTAAACTATTATTATTGATATATTTTTTTATAAAATACTGATATTTTTACTATGGCAATATAATTATCATAGTATGTAAAATGTCAAAATATTTTGACTTTAAGTATTTGACAGATAATAACGCGCGGTATTGCGGCTAAGTAACCTAAAAGTGTTTGTTTTTAAATTAATTTTCCCAATAAAAAATATTTTATTAATACTTTTACGTGTTTTAATATGTTGTAATATATAAATGCTAAACTTTTGTTGAAAATTGTGGCTTATGGTTTACTTTTATAGTGCTTACAAAAATAAACAAAGCTAAATTTAAAAGAAAACAAATATTTTATGCCTATAATATTTATTATTAAGAATTTATTACGTACAAAATTATAAATATTTTATATTATAGTTTATATGTAATATGGTGTTATAATTTTAAAAAAAAAATTATAATAATAAAATTTTATTTTATTGAAATAAAAAAGTATATATTTTAATTGAATAAACTAACAAAATATATTTCTCATGAGCCATTATATATCATACTTACTTAGAATTAAACGTAAAATAATAACAAAACTTTCACTTCCCATAACTTATAGAATTTCCAAAATTTTCAATCGCTTCAAGATGGCAAGTGTATGTGCTAAAATTAAAAGTGACTCAGATCTGGATGAAAATCCAGTAAAAAAACTAAAATTAACTGAATGTGAAAATGTTGACAAAAGAACTGTAGCAACTATGTGTGGGGCTTGGAGGCCAGAGGAAGTAGATGGAGGTCTTATTTTTGTGTTTAAGACTAGAACTCCAGCGTTAAGCCCTGATCCTACGAAGGAATGTGATTATCCGGAGAACATTGAAGATTTCTGGGAAGGGAGTCTGCTTAACATCGATGATATACAGGTAATTTTTCTGATAAATAAAAAAAAATATATTATATAATTAGTTTTATGCTTAACCGCAGGAAAGGCAAAGATAACCTGGTTTTAAAATACTCCATCCTCTACTTTCCAGGTAAATACAAGACACTATAAGTTGATTGGTGAAATTAGTACATTTTATTGAACCTAAGAGATTTTCTATACCAGAGCAAGAAATGAAAAAACACATCATTTTGAGAGACTTTTTCATTTACCATTTAATGAAGGTTAGTTTTGCCTACCATGCTATGCGGCAAATAGCGTTAATATGTTTTTTTATTCATTATTTTTCTTTTTTATTATTTAATTAAATACTTTTGCACTCCTTACAATTTTATATTATTTCATTGTGTTGAATTATTTCATATTTTAAATTAACGCCATCTATTGAAGTAAATGAGAACTAGGTACTATTGTTGTTCAAAGTGGTTGCGTTTAATAGAGATTTTGCTATTTCACATCATGCTTTTTGTTACTTCATAGATGGCGCTGTAAATATTTTGTTAGTAAAATTATGTATGTCCCTTACATCTTAATAACAAAATATATATGTACTTATTTCTATCGCTTTATACAAATGCGTGAAAATTAAAAAAACCCATGTTAACTAATACCCACTTTATAAATGTCTTTATTGAGCCAAATAACAGCAAAAGCTGGTTTAGTTCTCTACTAGAGCGAATATTTGCGTGATGAACATTAATTTTGTATTATCCAACTATGACAAGGAGGGTTAAATTCTTCAGCGCGTATGTATGTTTGTATGTTGTCTGTTACTTTGTTTCCTTGTAACTGCCAGTAAGCCAGTTATGTTTTTGATAAATGACACCATTGGATTTATCTCAACGGGATTTGTTAATGGATATATGAATTTAGTTTATACAGTCGAGTTTTTTGTTTTGCATATAATTCTCGTGTTTTTACTTCGTGTTTTCTATAATACCACGTTATTATAATTTTATATAACATTTCGCCGGTCCCAAGTTTTTTTTTTTTAAATGAATAAATATGAAATCTATATATATAAAAGGACTTGTCCTCACTGACTGAGGTAAGACGCACGCACAGCCGTAACCGCTGATGATAGAAACGTGAAATTTGGACAGATGTTTACTTTCGTAATCTGGACATCCACTAAGAAGGGATTTTGAAAAATTTAAACCCTAAAGGGGTGAAATAGGGGTTCAAAGTTTGTATGGAAAAAAAATTAAATCGGCACCGATTTTTATAAAATTTGAAATTTAGATTTTTAAAAGTATTTAATTGAACACGTATTTCATCGTTTTCTAGAATTCTTCCCCTAAAGGTGCAAATAAGGGGTTGAAAGTTTGTATAGAAAAATCTTTACGTCGCCACCGATTTTTATAAAATTTGAAATTTAGACTCTTAAAAATATTTCATTGAACACATGTTTCATGGGTTATTAGAATTCCTCCTAAATACGCAAGCGAAGCTGCGCGCGTCCGCTAGTCATTGATAAATATCAATTACCTATAATCTATATCATTAAAAAATAAAAAGTGTAATAGTGTTGTTGCTTGTTTCACTATTTATATCTTCGATATCCATGTATTCCTCGTGCGTACCTCGCTCCGCCCATGGTTAAACGTCCTAATCTCCGGAACTACAGGATCGAATTAAAAATATGCTACATGACGCTAATTGTTTTTTAAGTAACTGACTGAACTTAAAGTGCCATATATACTTCCCTTGCCTAAGTATTTTATAGATATTGTATTTTATAGATCTATATTATACATTGATGCTATTTTCCCACTCGAACAATAGAAAATACTTTTCTTAATGTGAATTTATATTATAAATAACTGTGAACATTTCTTTTCTTTCTCATATTATGTAATAGTTAAGTGCAAGAGAAAACCAATATAGTGTTCTAATAAAGTTGATAAAAGTCTAAAAGCCCGCTGCGAACGCACCATGACGCCGCTAGTTTCTTTCTAATGAAAACCTTGTTAGACTTTAGTTTGCTATTTTTATTTATCTATAAATCAATTTTATGTTTTTATAAGTACCTATATCCTTTTGATATAATTATTTTTTACAAATCTTTGGTTCGGTTCCCACTCGGGAGTAAAGAAATATTAAATATTTTCATTTCCTTTCTCTGATAAGGAGACAAAGCGCGGCGTTGAGTTCCGCCACTCAACATACTGTGGTAAAGTGAACCTGAGAACCTTTTGTTAAACACCCCGTCCCCATCAAGACATTTCTTTTCCCCGCTTTCCGCCAAATTCTAAAGGAATTTAGCACCAATTCTAAAGGAATTTAGCTTCAAATAATTATTGAAAAGTTAACGTAAATTAAACAAACTTTTTTTCGAATGGACCAAACTACTCTGTGGGAAGTTATTATACATATAGCCCTATTTTCTGTAAATTTCACCTAGTGGAGAACGAACCTACATTTATCACATGTTATATTACAATCAGACCGACATATAATACATTTTTTGTTTAACATAGTAGTGGATATAAATTAAATATTTGGATTAGCTAAATAGCAGCAATAGCAGCTCTCATCCAGTAACATTCACTCATTAATTCATTTTTGGTCTACGCATTTTAATTTAAAACCAAGTGATACTTGAACCATTTTTGAACGAATTTGTTCCGTTAATGAGGGTCACTTAATTAATTTTCCGTTTCGCTTGTTAATATAAAAGCGATTTGATCCTCCTTTGTTTTATTCATTGTGGCTTAAAATTTTAAGCGCTCGGTTGGTTTCAGACGAGCTGAGGCCGCAAACTTACCAAATGTTGCCATCGTAACTTATCTAATGACGAGTTGATTTTTTGAAGTCACTCTTAAGACTTGTAATTGGAAGTGGAATGTTTGTACAAAATTGTTGAAATTTGGGTTTCTGATGCCGGAATAATTTGTTATATTTGAACTTCCGATCAACTGTAAGGTATTGTAAAAAAATATATTTTTTAACTGAAATAACACATTGCAATGTAAATAACGTCGATAATACAATATTGTTCGAGCTCATATCTTTCTTTTAAGCTAGTTTTTGAAAACCTCAAACCTCATAATCGGTGATCGGTCGGATCGGAATCGGTGACACAAAACACAGTGCAGCTAACCAATAACCTCTTGATAATGTCTTGATAGATACTCTTCCCTATTAAGCCGTTAACTATGACTTTCGATACAATGATAGATGGTCTCATTAATATTCCACATGTCAATATTTCCGTTAAATCATTATTAATGTTGACATACTTACGTTCTAGTAATTTAGCAATCTTCTGGCATACTATACGGTCCTTGAAACATCACTAAGTCACCGTTAGTCCGAAATGTAGTCGAAAAGACCCTAAGTCCGGATTAACTTGTCCATAATAAATGGAACCACGGAACCCAAAAGCATTCGTGATTCGTTGAATATGAAATTAATGACGGATTAGGACGGATTTCGCTAGTTGCATTCGACAACGCTAATAGGGATTTACCGTTTACTCGGTTGTTACAAATATTTGAAAACATTGTTCTTATAATGTCAAACACAGGCAAAGGTACCTACATGGTTACCTTGGTGATAAAAGTGAAGCAACGTCTTTGATCAAAGTGAGTTAGAGATATATAGGCTTACATGACTTACATCTCTATTTTGTTATTTGTTTGTGGAGTTCGGAACGTGCCAGTTGAGGACACTACGCCAACGTCACGTTATATGGAGAACACATGACAGTTGTACGGTAAAAAACAGATAACGAAAGGAAAACGCTTGTTGAAACGAGAACCAGTTAAAATATTGTCTTCACCTATAAAATCTGTTTATCAAATAAACTCTCTAAAATTACTTAACAGACAGTCCTAAAATAATGACCAAACACATATCACGGCTTATGCGAAGCAAAAACATAAAAATTCATCCTGCTTCATACTTTTTCTTTGTTCGACCGCATCAACACCGCACAACTGTAGTACACTAACGAGACTAAAACGTAGACTAGACAGTTGATATTTGCGTTGACGGTACGGATGGGACTCTGGTTTTTTAAAAATTCTATAGGCTTTTTTTGCACTAACAGTCCAAAATGTATACAAAAATAAAAAGTAAATATTAATTAGTTCATCTAATTAAAGCGGCTATGGTGCGCCGGCTTTAAAAGTATAATTTTGTTAAGAGCCTCTATAAAGGTTGTTTAACTTTGAGAAAATGTTCCTAGGTCCGGAAGTTGTATCTGTTATTAATAATAATTTTAATATTTATAGATTTAAGTATGAAACAGCGTTTAAATTAACTTTATATATGTATTGTTCTCTTATCTTTTATTATCAGCTAGGTTAAATTGCTTAGTATAGTGACAAGTCACTAAGTAGTGACCTTCTTTTCCTGCACTAAAGTTAAGAAAAAAGAATGTTTTGTAATCAATAAGTCAAATTCACAAAGCGCTAGTTGAAAACGTTCATAACTGTAACAAGACAATTCTTTCAAAATGCTAAACAAGTTGCTTGAAAAATTCTATCAATTTACATCTCGAGCGACACCGATTTGAATCAAACCATTTGGTGACGCGTAAATTTTTCTTATTCGCAAACCGTGAGACACCTGGCGGAATAAAATTTTCAATTGGCGACGCCGTTTGTCTGGAAAATGTTCAGGTTAGCGTGGAATCGAAGTTTTCTTTTTGAACTTTGATCTTTGGTAATTTGTTACGTTTACTGGCTTTTATTTAACTTGTCGTGCTAGTCGTGCTAGGTGTATGTGAAATCTTGCAAGCTCAATTTGATCCACTTCCCAATCTCCGATTTAGTTGAAATTTGGATTACGATTTCAGTTCCGATTACAAAAAAAGTAGGTATATATAATCGATTATGAATAATATTTTAAATAAATAAAATTTTATTTGAGTTGAATCGTTACGTATAACATTTACTAATAGTTTTCTGACCCATGCGTTGGTTTTATTTCTTCACAGTCCCAGTAGTCCAAAGGTTTAGGGAGTTGTTTCATGCAGCCATATGAAAGCTCGTAGAGAAAGAACTACATACCTACAATAGAATACAATAGAATATTAAATTTTATATTTTGTGAGATGTAAATTCTTGTGTATAAATAAGCGTATTATTTGTACAAAAAAGAAATAAAACAGATAAATGAAAATGTTACTTTCAAAGCTCTATAGTAGGTATGTATCACTTAAAACATGCGAAGAAATTGTTACGTATACCCATACGAATTCTTCGCCCTGTGCGTTGACGAAAATTGCCAACATTCCGCAAAACTGGAAAATTCTTGAGACAACTTCGAGAACATTCTGTTATCATCACGTTGATAGTCTTTTAGACTTTTTAAGTGCTCTGGTAAAATTTTATTTTAAGCTATATTCGTTTTTATTATAAAAGTTCTACGTACAGCGAACATAATGTTGAGCTTTATTAAAAGTTCCACTTCGTTACATATATTTTTATGGTGTCCTTTTAGAAAGGGAATATTTTGTGTTAGATTGAAAAAGATGGTCGTGGCGCAGTGGTATAGCGTTTGACAATAAACATGGAGGTAATGATTCGATTCACGCTCGAGGGACTGAATTATTTTCATTCTGGTAACAAGAAAAAGCGCAACGAGTTCCGTCACGCAACACGGAATGTCTTAAAATTGGGTGAAAAATAGGGAATGGCTTGTGTTCCCTTTGCCTATCGGTATAGAGCGTGAAGCCATTTTATTTACATACGCCCGAATTCAAGACAATGCGTGTTAATTGGTAGAACTTTGAATAATTTTTAATATAAGTGCTATATATTTTTTTTAATATATAGAAGGTATATTAAAAATTGTAACAACTCACCAAGTCCTCGTTGAATATTCAACAGTACAAAACTTACATAAACATGTACATTTTTATAAAAAAAATATATTTTAAAAAACATTTCCTCGTAAAATGTAAGTGTGGACACTCGTGTAACTCGAAAAGCGTACAGAGGAATCTCTCATGTTGTTCCAGTACATAGGTCTACGCGTGGCGGTAAACCTATTTACTGACTCTCATTTAAATACTTTTTTTCAGGTTTTTCTAAATATAGTTTTTACATACATACATAACATGCAAGTTGCTTTCTTTACCTGTAGTTTTGTCGAAGTCTTCAAATGAGTACTTATCTGTGTCTATTTCCTGTTGTTCGTTTTTTTTTGGTCGTAGTGTAATATATCATTAAACTTTTGCAAATCGCCTAATAAATTTTAATTTTTTTTTACTGCTATTGATTCGCTTCATTTCTTTTCCATAATAAAACAACGTTTTATACCAAGAGTAATTCTAATCATTTCATACCTAAGCAAAGAAAAAAATGAAGAAACTAATTGATTCCGTTCCAATTTAGCTAAATAGGCAAAATTTTTATGAATCCTAAACCAATAATACCTAAGAACAGATCCTCCCTTGAGAAATTTACTTACCCACCACCCATTAACTAATTAAAGCATTTATCTGGCAGAGGATTGGCGTTCGTATTCACTATGCGCATTACCGCCGTTATTGGCCAAATCGTGTGTTTGATAAGAATTGACAGCAATTGCCCGAATGATCGATGGTCGGCTAAGTCCGTGGAGATTTTGCCTGTATTTGGTGTGTTGTAGCATAGGGGCTGATTTATTTTAACTTTAATATAAATTATATCGAGTAAAGAAATTTATTTGCAATGATTTCTGTTTATTTTTAGCTATATATAGTATATATTATGCATATAGCCGAGTAGGTAGAGATAATCTAGTGTTAATATAATCCGTGTCCAAAAAAATACTTCCGTTCCCCATTTTCTGCCTTCTGGAGGCATTGTTTGTTGAGTGGCGAAACTCAATGCCGCGCCTCCTTACCAGAGTGAAGAAATGAAAATAGTTAATATTTCCTTACCTCAAGTGGGAACCGTACCCACAAGCATCGCATTTATAGTCGCATGCTAATGCCCATGCGCCACGAGCACGACAGTCCCTTAGTCAGTCTCCTGTGTAGATTCTAATCTTAATATATTTATTAAGTAAGTAAGTAAAATATTTAGTATTTACTTAAAATATATGGGCGGTATAGTTATAAGTACATACTAACCTAACCTAAACTAGTAAATAATAACGAGCTTCTCAATTTATTATGCAAAGAAAATGGCAATATCAAAACATTTCTGACCCGAAACGAGATTGAATGTGTATTTCCACAAATTCCATTAACAAAAACTATTGGCTTGGGAGCCGGGAGATATCCCTTGCTTGACCTTAGAAAGTGTAGGTATGTTATCGCTTAATGTTTTTTGAGTTTGGTGTGGTGTATGTTTATCCTTAACGAAATGATGTATTTTTTGTCGCCTAGCAGGGTAGCCCCAGGGAACCTAGATATTTTTCTGTATACCTCTTTCTTCGCTTCGTTCACTGACGTCGACCTCTTCATACATGCCTTACGGGGATCTTCAGGTTTTTAAGTGACGTTCCAGACCCAAAGAGTAAAACAGGACTCGATTACTAAGACTACTGTCCGTCCTTCTGTCTGACTGTTTCCGTGATAGTTAGACAGTCAAAATTTTCACAGTCAACAAACAAAATTTCTTCCTTCTTTATGGCAGTTCCCACCATAACAACAAATAACTAAAAAAA
>JAEBDU010011112.1:0-19131 GCA_016802625.1 Heliconius numata
GACCGCGTCGTTTGCGGTAAATTCCAATTTATTTGCACGTAAAATTGCATTGTGCATCGATACCAGGCTCTTGTGCTAGTGATATATTTTAATCAAAGTATTAATGAAAGAAGGGTATAAAAAATTGCTAAAGTACGTATTTATCGTATTTTAACAATTTTATATAAGGATTTAATTTATATGAAGAATTAAGCTTTTTTTCGCTGACGCTGTATTCTATACATAGTGGGTTAAGTAGAGGGAACCTGGGAACTTATTGTTAAGATACTCTGTTGACAATTAAAATACTTCCGTTCCCGTCGAATTCTTATAGCGTTGCGTATAGAGTGGCGGAGTTCAACGCTCCACTTTGCCTCGTTCCCAGAGCGGGAAAATGTGAAATTTAAATGTATAATATGTTATTAAACATTTAAATTTCACAAGTAGGAATCAAACCCACATCCTGTCAGATTTTCCGTGCGCTACTCCTGGCCACGAAATATTCTTATAAATTAAATATTTTCCTGTAAAATTAAAACATCAACCTTGATATTGAACTTGTAAAATACGAGTAAATATAAACGTCCATTTAAAAATTCAATTACACACATGATGGAGCTTAAACTCATCTTTAATAAAAAACAGAAAAGGCTACCAACTTAGTGTAAACAGCTTTAAGAGCTTTTTTAGGGTTCTGTACCTCAACAGGTATAAACGGAACCCTGAATGTCAAGCTGAAATATATATAAAATATTCAGGCCCACAATCCATTCCAACGCATTTATGCATCGATTTTGCTATTGCATTTTGATTTTGTATAAAAATGCATCGAAGTAAGAATTTACAATATAAATAAAGAGAAAAATCCAAAAAACGAATATTTATAGGTTTTTCACAAAAAAAAAGACAAACTTAAACTATTAGCTAATTTCATGCAACATTTATGTATGCATAGTGCATATGCCTGCAAACTTAAGTATGTCAACTTACATAAATTGTAATTCCCGATGCAATACTGAATTTGGTGCGGAACCCTCAGCGGCCGAGCACAACTCGTGCTTAACCGGTTTTTATAATAGCTCAAACGTTTAAAAATAAAAATAAAGTACCGGTCGTCACAAAGTAAGAAGTCTGTAACATTTGGTAGATGTGCTCTTAACTACACAAGTGCTTTAAATTGAAATATAAAATGGAGCGCCCTTTGTATCATAGTTAAAAATATTTTCCTTTACAAAATTATATTTAAATAAGTTATACAAATTATATTCAGTTTTGATGGGTGAAAGGCTTCTTTTTTCAACCACATCAGAGATGTAGCGTACATCTCGCACATATGCCAGCATAAGCGGAGGGAACCTGGAACCTGGGAACCTAGTGTTAAGACACGCCGTTCCTATTAAGATACTTCCTCACTTTTCTCTGAATTATAGGCATCGGCTTAGCTTCGAGACGCATTGAGTGGCGGAACTCAACGCCGCGCTTTGCCTCGTTAGCAGAGCAAGGAACTGCAAATATTAAATATCAAGAAGAAGTGGATCTCAGAAGACGAGGCAAAAGAGGTATGAAGATACTAACATTTGACGCTACGTTCTATCTGGCTATTCCGCTAGGGATAATGCGTACAGATACAAAACTAAAGAGGATTGGAGAAGGAAACTGATTGTGGGTTCGATTCCAAATTAATATATTATTTTCATTTACCCACTCTCACCTTCTTAACATAAATGAAATATTAAATTGAAAATTGAGTGACACGAAATTTTTCTTATCCACCTTCTATATTCTATGAAGCATAAAACTTTTAAGCAAAAGCTAAATCAGTATACAGTCTACAGAACATTCCTCGATAATATTCCGTTCATTTTGATTAAAACTTTCAACAATATGAGAATATTGCATTAAAAGTTAAATATTTGGCCGTTGAAGTGTGAGTATTGAGACGTATTTAATTATAGAAATGTACAGGAAAATATTTTCCGGGAAAGTTCCAATGCATAGTGTATTGCTTTTCGATGTTATGTTTTTATAGAGAAACAGTGTATGAAGATACAGTAAGCTTTTATGAAAGAGCATGTTTCTAAATTAGAATAAAACTAGATTATTAAAAAAAACATTGAAATCTAGTCATTGTGGTGCGTTTTTTGGACAGTGTTCGATTATTACGCGATGGTTGTGGGTTCTATCCCCGCTCGGAGAATTATATTAAAATAAAATATTTAAACACTCTGGTAGACAAGGTGCGGCGTTAAGATTCATTCAATACGCAAGGTCACGAAAATTGGACAAAAAATGAGGATGAAATGTCTTAACTCTAGGTCTGTAGAGTGACTACTCTCTGTATCCATACGGAAAAAAGCGTGAAGCTAAATTTTTTTTATCCAATACTACTAGGTTTTAGCGATACGTTAAAACAGATATATATTACAAAATTTTAGAAAAATGATTATATTAAAGCACTCCAAAAATTGATCATTCATAGATATTAATTAAAGGAATAACCTTTTCCATCAACAGGTAAAAGAAACGATCATAATTACACGAAGCTATCTTTGGAAATTCTGTTGGTAATTCCTAACAAGTAGGTTACCTCTAGAAATTTGCTAAAAGGGTTCTGGGGATTAACATCTAGCTTATTTAGAACTTTCCTTCCAACGAAAACTTTTATCTCTAAGAAGTTGTTTTTCTTTAGTAATCTAACACATTATTAGAACAGCTTCGATAGTGTATTTCAGTGTGTAGTCGATTTAAACAGGATCTTTCTTATAAGGGTCTTGTTTAACTATGTATAAAGTTTCACATCGTCGTTTGTAGTTAACTTATTATTTTGGTTGTTCAGCTTCACGCTGTATCTCGCACACAGCAGGTTAGGTAGAGGGATCATAATGTTAATACTGAGATTCTCACTTTCCGCCGGATTTTTCGAGGTGTTGCGTGTTGATTTTTCGAGGTGTTGAGTGGGGTTCCAACCCTCAACCATCGCGTTACAGTCACTCCGTTTATACGTTTAACCGTTTATACATTCAAAACCAATATAATATATATATAGTACTAAGGCGTTTTTATAACATAAACAAATATTATAATATTTTTTTTCTTAAAATAATCTTAAGTATTTTCTTATAAGAAAAGATGGTCTCTTAATCTTTTTAAATGCTTTTTTCTTCTGACCTCAATGTGGGTTTTAAGTAGCTTACTGGCGGTTTCTTTATACATCAAAGATATAAATAATAAATTATATTTGTATTTAAGTAAATGCTTGTTTCTATGTCAAAAAGTTTATAGTATATACTCTACTCTCCTACTCGGGGGAGTGAAATATTTAATATTTTCATTTACTCGTTCTAAAGGCGGCTTTGAATTCCGCCACTCAACACACAATGCTTCAAGAATTTGGCGGAAAGTGGGTAACAGTACTTCCGTCTTAATGGAAAATCGAAAGTCTGAACATTAGGTGCCTAGGTTCCCTCTGCTTGCCCCGGTATGGCAGCGTGAAGCTAAACATATTTGGATTATACAGAAATGTATGTACCGAAAACAAAGCAACACCTTGCTTTGTTTTTCTCTTAACGCCCGTTAAGGAACAATCGTATAGTCAATTATCAGTAACGTTACTAAAACGTAAAAAAGAAAAAAAAAGACTATCCAATAAAAAAAATCACTAAAAAACTATTTCCACAAAAGCGCCGACAGTTTTCAAATAATGTAGAACAGTTCGGGAGGCGGGTCACGTGTCTAGTGTTATTTATATGTGAATGTATGCGGAAGAACCACAGTGCAGACAATTTAGAGATTTGCCACTTCATCAGACACAGCAAAGGGGAACGTTGATTTCCAGCACAAAGTTTGTTAGCGTACGAATGGAAATAAATTAAAGCTGTGTGTGCTATAGCGGTTGAGAGCTTTAAATAGATTTTCTAGATTTTTTTTTCAGCTTCACGCTGTATCCTGCCTATAATAGGGTAGGCAGAGGAAACCTAGTGCTGAAACACTCCTTTCCCCACTTACCTTGTTCGTTGATTGGCGGAAATTAACACCGCAAGAGAGTGTTAAAAGTTTATTGTGATGTGAAATTATTCTTTTCACTAAACTTAACCTGGGCAAAAGGTTTTCAATTAACTTAACGAAAAAGTTATTTAAATATATATTGTTAGAAATAATGACCATAGAGGTTATATAAGAACGACTCTAATTACTGGCTGGCATTTTTTAAGGCTGTCAACGACGACCAATAGAGGAAGATCGCTGACGTCACTCTGCCCGATGAATTCTTTAGAATCGGATATTGTTATTAGACTGCTAGATAATTCCCTTTAGTTGTTTAATAATTATTTGAAGCCTTGTTTTAATTCATTACCTTTCCCACTTTATTTAATATTTCCAATAGTTTCTTACAATATATTAAAAATATAGAGTAGGTATATTTACGCCAGTCTATTAAATGTTATCTATTCATTGTGATTTTCTTACATTTTCCTTACAATATTTCCTTAAATACAATTTTCCCCTGTTTCTGACAGCTTGTCCAAAAAAATATATATGTATTCCTTTTGAAATATTGCTTAATATCCGGGGATAAAAAAGAGCGTATTTCATCCGAATGCGTAAGGGAGTCGAGAAATCAAAAATTTTTGTACGTTTTGTTTGATTTATTTAAAAAAAATAACCAATATTTGTTTTTGAATATACTCGTAGTAAATCCGTACCAATGGAATTTACATATAGTTAAGGCCAATCGTGGCGTATGGCGTATGGGTACAAGCGTGTAACTGTAAATAAGGATTAAAAATAAATTGAATTAAATAACTAGAAAAATTTGGAAATTAAATATTTAATATTTTCAATTTCTAGCTCTGATAATAAGGGAAACCGCGGCGATTAGATCCACTACTCTACACGCAATGCCTACAGAATCCGGCGAAAAGTATTGAAAAATGTGTGTCTAACGCCAGGTTCCCAGGTTCCTTCCACTTACCCTGCTATTTTCGTGGAAAATAGTAAAGCTAAAAATGAATCAAATTGAAAATAACTATTGTAAATGTGCTACTATCAACTACTTTTAATTAGATAGGATTAGATTTAACTAGGCAATGCAGTAAATAAGATTAACCCTAACTTCAAAGGTTTCCTTATCTATCCGAGTTCATCCCTAGATTAGATCATACTCTAATAATCACATGTTACAACAGTAAATACCACAACATTTTACTGTTTTACATACATTTAATTAAAGTAAGTATCTCTTTAGTCAGCTTCATGCTGTATTCCGAACACAGCAGGGTAGGCAGAGGGAACCTAGTGTTAAGACACTCCGTTGAGTCACTCCGACACAAAAATGATCAGAATATTCTATAAATATCTTGGACCCGATACTTAAAACTTTACACCATAACGACTGACTCAAACTTACTGATTCAAACTTAGGGCAGTGAAATATTTTCATTTATTTAGTATGGTACAAAGACAAAGCGAGGGATAGATTTCCCCCACTTAAACCGCTATGGGTGACGCTATTGGGTGAAAAGTAAGGAACGGACAGACTTAAAATTAGGTTCCCTCTATCTAACTTGCTATAAGTGAGATATAGCGTGAACCTAAATAATTTAAAAAAAAAACATACTAATATTCAACAGATTACTTTTTAAGTTACGAGCTGTGACGTGCTACGAAGCGCTACGAAATGCTACGCTACACTAAGCCAGAGTGAGACGTCTCGTCGCGTCTGGACCACAAGTTTAAGTTAAACTTTAAAGGTTATTACTTCAACTTAATATATGTTTTATAATATTAGATTTAAATGTATATTTTAAAATTTTATTTTTTTATTACTTGCAATATATTATCATTGCAAATAATAAAATAATTAACATAAAGTCTAAAGAAATTTTTAGGAAACACTCATTAATTAGATATACAACTAAATCATTATAAATTGTTACTTTTAATTACTTATCGTCATAAAATAATTTTCACTTTAATAAAGGCCGTCGTGGCGCATGGGCACAAGGGTATGACAGCAACGCGATGGTTATGGGTTCGACCTCCACTAGGAGTATAAATTGTTGTTTATTAATATTTTTATTTCCTTGCTCTGGATGATAAAATTCTGGAATTGAGTCTGCCACTCAACTTTGCCTTGAAAAATTCTGTGGAAAGTGAGGAACGGATCTCTTAGCCATAGTTTCCATCTTCTTACCCTGTTATATTCGAGATACTTGATGAATACTATTGCCATGCTATTTTGCTCATTTAATTAAATTTATTCTTATTTTCATTTAATAGTTATTAAAGAATTAAAACAACTAATAAAATAGCTTATATATATTTCTTAGACAGGCTTTGTTTCTTGAGAAAATGGCACTATTAGCTAATTGCAGCAATCAATGAGACAAGGGACTCTAAGACATCTCTTTGAACAACTGACTTTTAAGACTCACAAAGAAGATTTTACTTTATTTAAAAGAAGATTTTAAAAGTGAAACGAATAATGGTATAATTAAAATAATTTAAAGACGTTATGGTGTAGCGGCACAGTGTATGACTAAAATATGACGGTAGTGAATTCAAATCCTACTCGAGTGGATGATTTCATTTCCTTGCACTGATAACAAAGCAAACTTAAGCCTGACATTCCGCTTTATGTACAAAAAATTCTGAAGGCAATGCGTGTAAGGTGGCGAAACTTAACGCCGCTCGTTGCCAGAACAAGGAAACCTGTCGCATTTACAACAAGTTAGTAAAAGTAATAATTTATAAAACGTTTTAAAATATTTTTAAAAGAATATTTCATGTTTCCCCTACTTGATAACTGGGAAATTGAAGAATGTTGTACAAGCGATGTCTACGGGCGTATGATCTTTGTACACAACAGCTATATTACATGGTTGCTTAAAAGAGAATGCTTCCTGCCTCACAGGAGTATGTCACGGCCAATGTCATAAGCGTTAAGTATCTTAATAATTTAAAAATCTAATATTTTAAATATTATCTTAAAAAAATGATATAGTGTTCCCGAAGGAAGGAACCGAATGTCAGGAACAGAAGTGTCTTAGTATGTTCCTAGATTATGTTCCACAGACACATTATGGTGCAATGCGAGTTAAACCGAAAAATGAATACTAAGAAATGTAACTGACGTAAAATGTTTAGAAAACCTTTTAGCTTTAAATATATGTATAAATGATTATTAATTATTTACACTACTATATTTGCAATGTTATGAGAAGGTAAAATAAAAAAAATAATAAAAATAAAGATTTAAAACGCTCTTCTCTTATAAATTGGTACAAAATTTAAAAGAAACAGTACCAGGGCGACCGAACAAAGAGCGAGGTCTAACCACTCCACTCTCTTTGTCTTATATACATTGTTTAATTTCACTCCAGCCAAGATTTTCCCTTCAAAATAGATGCTGATGGATTTTCACGTTCGACCTCGAAAGCTCGATTGCCTTAATGTACGTGACGACTGAAATATCGTATTGTTTTTTAAATACCGTCTCGATTTTAATTTTTGTTTAAGATGTATAAAAAAAACGTTTTGACACAAATAGTTGTATTTTATAAAAAAAAAAAATTTTTTTTAATAGTTCATATATTTTTATAACATTCCACATAAACACAAGTGACCCAATCGATCCACTAGTGGACACTGAAGGGATCAACTCAGCAAATTATGTAATACGGTTTCCTCGACCTAGCGAAACCCTAAAAATAATATCGTTATCTTTCTGAGTGTCCTTCCTTGGAATTAGGAAGTGTTTATAATGAAAGTGCAAGACTTTTAGAAACATTTGTATGAATTTTATTTCATATTTATTTTTATTAGAAATCCAAATGCGGCTGGGCTCGGTTAAAGTTATTAATATATTATAAGCAAATTATATATTTTTTTACATTAATATAAGTAGACTAATAAAAGTAAAGGAAGTTGTAAAGTTTCATCGAAATCCGTTCAGTAATTTTTGCGTGGAACAAACACAAACATTCACATTTATAATATTAATAGCATTGTAACTCTTTTAGGACAGTGGAATTATTATTCTCTCTATCCTGCTGTAATAAGATATAGGGTAACCTTGACTTCCATCACTCATAACGTCGTCTCTCGAATTTGGATGGAATGCAAAGGACTTAGTGCCTTAACGCCAGTGCCTCTCCGCTTTTACTATTATGGGCAACTTTTATTTACTAGGCAAATTCCCTACTTCTAAGAAATTTGGAAATTTGCTCAATAATAAATACGTCGATTACCATATTTATTGTCGAGACCGGACATTGATACTTTTTTTAGCTTTACACTGTTTCCGCATATAGCTAGGTACGTATAGGGAACCTTAAAACGTAGTATTAAGACACTCTGTTCTCATTTCTTACAGTATCTTTACTTCCTTTCTCCATTATCTTGAGGCTTTCCCCGATTGGGAATCAAATTCACCTGTTGCCTTTACAGTCACGAGCATGTACTCCTTTTTCTATATTAAATGTATAAGAAGCGCTGTATTTTTTGTTTCAAAATTGCTCAAGAAATATTTAGATAAAAGGTGCATCATAAAGTTTTTATCTTTGAATTATAAAGAGTAGCTATTCCTTCTGTATTTTATCGGAAAAGTTTAAAAACAAAAGTTGAGACTCTTCGCTTTGTTTACTGAAGTTTTTAATATAAAAAGCCACAAACGTTAAACAATACACAATAAATAACTTTTAATTAGCGTATCGATTTATAATTAGTAAAGTATTTATAGATTTACAATTTTAATTTAATTGAATGAGAAATTTTATGATCGTAGTCATTAACTTAAATATAATAAAATTACAATGTATCTATACAGGAGATATTTTCTACATATATGTATATCGAAGTCGGTAAATAGTATCGAAGTGAAATAGTCTGGTAAAATGGCTATGCTGGCGTGATAACGTGAATATGCCGCTACTTCGTACCACAAAAGTACAACTATTAAGTTGGTAAAGTTAGTGTTTCCCCGACATATAAACATACGCGAAAGATCAAAGAATTACATCAATACGTAAAGTGAACACTGCATATTGAGTGGCGGAACTCAACGCTGCACTTTATGTTATTAATCAAAACCATAATAATTGCCTCCGAGTGGGGATCGAACCCAAGAGCATCGCGCTTACAGTCAAATGTTGTCCGCACTGTGCCATTATGGCCTTCTTTATATAAAGACCACAATGTTATAAATATTCACAGCAAGACTAAGAATTGATAAACAATGTTCCGTAATTGATATAACAATGTACATACGTGTATATACCTGCAACATCTTCCAAGCCAAATTGGCTTTCGTGAGTGACAGATTTCACGTATCGAAATTAGTGAGACTCAGTAGGTTAGGCTAGTAATGGATTATAAACGTATTTTGTACTCTTTAAATATATTATTTAGTAAATGGTTAAATAACAATATAATAATTTAAGAGAACTTCGTGGCGCATTGGTAAAGGAGATGGTAATACATTCGTTCTCACTCGAGGGAATAAATAATTTTTATGACACCTCTGGTGAAACACAAACTTCGACATGCATCACTATCCCAAATTCGGAAATAGGAGATCTGAGTGTCTTGTCACTAGATTATTTCTAAATACAGCTATAGGTATGTGCGCGTGAAACTAAAAAATAAATATAAGAGTTTTTTTATCAAATATAATATACTATGCTTACTCCTATGTGATGGTAGTCAATTTTGATAAATAGTTCAAATCTAACAAGTGAAAAGGTATATAATTGTGGTGGAATTTTCTCAGTCAGATTAAGATTAAGCAATTTAAGCATGGAGTTACATTGTATCACCCAACTCAAGACACTAATCCAATTGAGGAAGACGTGTGTGTGATCATGTTAGTAAATTAGTTGAAAAAAAATGTATTAAGTGACATAAAATACAGAAAATTGGCATTTAGGCCAGTCCTGGCGCTGGGACACAAGGGCGCAACTGTAAACTTATCACGTTGTAGGTTCGATTCCCAGTCAAGGAAATAAAATAATATTTTTGTTCCGGAAAGTGGAGAACGAAAGTATATCTACCCTGCTTTGTGAGGGATACAGCGAGAGATATAGGAAATGCCATAAATAAGTATCAATAAAACAAATTGTAATATCACTAAAATATCAATATAAATCTATACTTAATTAACATTTCAAAGCTAAGATGGTTTAGTTGATATCTGGAGGTAAGCTAAGGTGCAATTTGAAAAAAATTGGTGCTGGAGTCCATTTAACCAGAAAGCCTATTTTCTCTCAACGAATCCTATCCTAACTTTATTCTCAGCATATTTCCCTCTTTGAAAACTATCAAAGCTAGTGCAGCCAAATTTAATACCTTCAAACCTGTCCCGACAGCCTAGGCCAGGTACTTGTTGATTACAATATTTAGCACTGCTGTATTTGAAAATCGTCGTTACATTCGTAGTTTGCGATACGCACGAAATGTCACACGGAACCCCACAAACGTATTACATTAAAGCTACTATGAAATTCCGTGAACAATTTTCAAGTAAATTAC
Organism: Heliconius numata; assembly: GCA_016802625.1. NCBI lineage: Eukaryota > Metazoa > Arthropoda > Insecta > Lepidoptera > Nymphalidae > Heliconius > Heliconius numata. The sequence continues at coordinate 10,507 of JAEBDU010011112.1, forward strand.
AATTCTGTTCTAGATTGCAATTTACCCGGTGTTTGTATTGAAACGTACGCGTGGAAATAATTAACAGGACTAGTGTTGGACCAAGGATTGCGTCGGTTTTAATCAATCGAGCAAGCAGTTGTGTGATGGGAATGGGTTTTTTTATTTTATATAGTTTTGATGTGGATTCGATTATCTCGAGGAAATGATATGTTTTAATTTCTTCGTTCTGGTATCGAGAAATCATGCAATGTTTTGAAAAGTGGGGAGCAGTGTTTTAATACTGGGCTCCCTCTGGGTTCATATTATTTTTCATATAATTTTCATTGAGATAAAATAACATTTATTTTTATTATTTTTAAAATGTTTAACGTGATGTAACATATACACTATGACCTTCCTCGATGAAATGGTCTGTCCGAACACAAAGATTTTTTCAATTAGAACTTCAATTTAGATATAGTACAGTATATAAAAATTAAAATACTTTCAAAATATATACGTAGTTCAGATTACCATTTATAGAGAAAGTATAACTTTATTTTAATGACAAATATTCTTTTTAAAGGATTAAAACGTCTCAGACAGAAAATATTTAGTTGGAATCAGAGCAATCAGTGGCAGTCACTGGGAAAAAGGTCAAGTATCTAATTTCATCTAACTTCGCCACTTATTTGTAAAAGGCTATCGATTAAAGATCAGTTCAAATATTGCTACTTAGTACCTAGCGACAGTGCTATTTTTAAATCACAATTTCCCTTCCAAGAATATCTATAGTCTAAACATATAGCAAAATTGTAACTAATTATGTACTCGTATGCACATGAAAGATATTTGCGAGGACAAAGGAAAGAGTCGTGGTTTCGATTCCCACTTAGGGGAATGAACTATTTTCTTTTCTGTTCCGGTAAAATAAAAGAAGATAAATCGCGACGTTGAGTTCCGAAACTAAACATGGTATGTTTAAGAAAAGTAAATTAAGACGACGTGTCTTTAAAGCCAGAAAGAAACAATTTTGAATTAAATAACTGTAATTCATTAATTTTATTAATTAATAGTCATAAACTATTTAAAGGTATTAGGATTTTTTTTAATAAGAAAAGTTTCGTTATAGATTCAATATTAATAGTTAAACAACGATAAAAATATCCCTTCATGAATATTCTATTCATCCGGTCTCGAGCATACTTGTTTATTCCGTTGCTTCGCGACTCAGCTTTAATCAATTTTATCTGCTAATAAATTACTATGTAACAATATAATTAAAATATATTAAATATTTATTATTTATACTAAATATTGGTTCGACGAGTGTTATGTTTTTGTAATAAGAAAATAATTTAATATTAATAAAACCAAGGATAAAGCTAGAATTTCAGAAAAAAAATATTTGATAAGTTATTAAAATTTGGAATATTATTTTATGAAATATATGAAAATTGTCCAAGAGCACTGATGACTAAGCCATATGTTCTTATACTAGCTAGTTGGAAATTTTTATATCCTTTTTATAATTTTTTTTGACTTCCAAAGGCACAAATTAGAGTATTTAATTTTTATGTTTTTATTTAAAAAAAAGTCTTTAGACAGACAATTCTGTTCTACACTTACCCTCGAATTCTTCAGACATTGCGTATTAAGAGGCGGAATTTAACGCCACGTATTGCATCGTTGGCCACGCTAGTCTCCAGTAAGAAGATTTAACTTAACCCGTATTAAATTCGAGCTAAAAGTAGAAAATTTAAATGTAAAAACACGAATTTTCCTTAAAGATACCTTATAATATCAAATATTAGCCTCATATTTAATTGGCGTGTAATCGGTAGTCGTCTTTTGTTTCACCGTATTAGCTTTCACGCTAAATCGCCCGAACTAGTATTAAGTGCGCAATAGAAATAATCCGGTGAATTAAATTATTATAATGCTATTAGTTCACGTATTTCGATACAGTGGAAGTATGACTTATTGGTAATTTAATTTAGGGATTATATTATTACATTTAAAGGAAAAATGTTTTTTTTTTGAGTTATGTATATAAAAAAAAAGTTATTTTTTTAGGTTTATACTGTATCACGCACATAGCCCATTCTAGGCAGAAGAAAATGGTACCTAGAGGTAAGACATTCCGTATCATTCAAAAACTCCCTTTATGGCCACGCCCAGTATCAGCATATTGGGCGTTAATGTTTCGAGTGACTGCCAGTATCGCGATCATCTGGAAAGCAAGGCCAAGTTAGCCTCAAAGAAATTGTGAGTCATCAGCAGAGTGAGACGGTACTTCTCGCCAAAACACCGATTGGCCTCATATGAAGTACTGTTCTCATGTCTGGACTGATGCACCGCAGTAACAGCTTCACCCGTTTCATTGCTACAACGTAGAGCCGTTCGAATCGTTGGGGACCCAATAATCTGTGCAAGGCTTGATACTTTGGTTTTGCGTAGAGACATCTCCTCGCTGTGCGTGATCTACCGCATTTATCATGGGGAGTATTCTGATGAACTGTTTGAGATTGTACCTGCAGACGAATTCTCTAACTGCACAGTACGTTGCAGATTTATATCATCCACACCATATGGACACGTGACACTCTGCTACTGTGCGGTTCCATAGAAACTTCTTTCTGCGCACCATATACCTGTGGAATGACTTAGCTGCGGCAGTGTTGCCAAATCGATACTACATAGGTACCTTCAAAAAGCGCATCTATCTCGTTCGTTCCGGTCGTTCGTTAACTTCATACCTATATATATTGTTACCTAGGGATTCTATAACAAATTTATTTTCACACTATTTTCCCGCACCCCACTCCAAATCACCAACTAACGAGAACCCCTCCATCCTCCAAGAGGCATGCATGCAGTTAATTAAAAAATGTAATCATTTTGAGACGGTTTTACGCCAACCTCCTCTCCGCTACGATGGTTTTAATCTAGCAACGCTCATTGTTACGTAAAGCATGTTTTAATAAACTTTTTTTTCACAATACCACTTTGATCTACAAGATCGCTGACAAATCAAAAGCTAGAACGTCAGTGAGGTACAATTATTTTTATACACTCAGGCGAGCGGAATGAAATATTACAGGCTCTAACGAAAATAGAACTCCCTTTTGAGCACGTTTTTTATTTTCTGTATTTTTTTACAGGGTTTATTCTAACAACGACAAAACGAAAATATTTTTAAGCGACACGTTCGAGGAAATCTTTGTTTTGTTTTAGTTATTAAGAAAATGTTTAATATATTATGAATATTATACTCTCTTTATTATATTAAAGAATATGTAATATTTCAGCTTCACATATTATCTGAGATACATAGGAGTAAGTCCAGCGATAAGTTCACCATAGCGTGAAAGGTGCAGGAAACCAATGTCGCCGGCGCTCTTTGTCTAGTTCAACCCAAGACCTTTTGCGTATGATACGAATATCGAACGAATATACGAATATATATTTAAACTGAGGCCAGTAATAGCGCAGGGGCATAAGCGTGTGATTGTAAAGTGGACTAGTTCTAGTTCGATTCCCACCCGAGGTAATGAAATATTCAACATTTTGTTTGCTGTAATAACTTTGTCTCGTTACCAGAATTAGAAAAATAAAATAATCCATTCCACTGAGTGGGAATGGAACCCATAACTATCGTATTTACGGTCACAGGCTATTCTACCTGAAGCCCCTAATTATATTTGAAACGTGCAACCGAAAACGTAACAAAGACGTTTCATATATATGTATGTGAAAAATTTGGATGTCTCCAATATAGAACTCACATTCAGAATAATAGGCATATTAGATAGAATTCCCTACGTTTGGCCTCGGGGTTGACCCGCGTCAAATTGGACACTTTCATTGCACATTCGCCGATTTTGTATGGAGTTAGGTGGTACTGTAGACAAAAAAAATGTAACCCCATAAATTAATAACCCCTAAATATAAAAATATTACAAAAATAATGAAAATGTTTTTGTCTCAGTATATAAGCAGTATTTTTCTAGAATATATTACTTAATAGTTATAAATATTTTTTTAATTCTAAAAATAAGCAAAATAAGTAATTTCAGTCATAACTTTTTTGTGAAAGGCAGAGAAACATGTAGTTGTTTCCGAAGTTTAGCTACAATAAAGACCATTGAAAAGTGCTTCTAGGTAAAAATAAGAAAGTAATGACTTCTTTGTCAACTTATAGTAGAGTAGGCAATATTAAGCCATTCCGTTCCTTTTCAACCAATTTTCGAGAGATTGCGTATCAATTTATAAAAATCAAACCTTGCGCTTTTTTGTTACCAGATCGAGGGAATAACACACAACCAATAATTTTACAGTTGGAAGAAATAGGTAAAATAAAATAAATATTTTAAATACTACCAATTTTTTTTAAATATTTTTTTTTACCAACTGTACCACAAACTTAAATAGCATTACGAAATAGTAATGCTTAACTAGATTGAATCAACGTTGTCTGATGACGTCTGATTTCCCCCAGGTTCCGATCTTGACTTGTGGTTATACCTTACGACTCCAATCAAGATTTGATTGAGGATATAACTACTCCAATTATATAGAGAATTGGATCTACAGTAATATTATTAGCTGGAGTAACTATTGTATTAATGAAATTTATATTTAAACACTTACTTGTCTTATGGCCAGTGGTGGTGCAGAGGCACAAAGAGTGACGCCACAGGTTATTAGTTCGATTCCCACTCTAGGAAATGAAATATTTAATATTTTCATGTTTTCGTTTTGGTGTCAGAAGCAAAGCGCGCCACTCAACACGCAATGCCTCCAGAATTCGGTCGAAAATGGAGAACGGAATGCTTTAACACTAAGTTCCTTCTGCCTACACTGATTGATTGATATTAATTTTCCAAATGAAGAAAATCTCTTTTTATATATTTTTTTTAATTAATTGTTTGGAAATGTAATAAATTGAAATTTAATATAATAAATTAAAATTGAAACACGATACTATTTTCATACAACCTTTTTAATATTTAACAGAAAATATTTTTTTAAATAGTAGTTTTGACTTAACCTTTTATAATATCTACAAGGTATCTCTCTATAAATAAATAAATGTTAAAAAGATAAATGCCAATACCAGGCAAAAATAACCCAATGATTACATCCAAATTCTGTATCGCATTGTTTAATGCCAATGGTTGACACATACATAATTAAATGGCTATGTCCTCGTTCCTTCTTTAGGACAAGCTTCAGCACTTGGGGGTTTTTATCATTCATTTTTAATTCTTTTGTCAAGCTAGGGCTAAAATTAGGTATTTATTTTTTCACAGTACTATTATATAACTTAAGAATTTGTATTGTTAAACGCGATTGTTTTAAAGTGTACTGATTTGAATTGATTTTCTTTTTATTTATTGCGTAGTCCACTTATCGAGGAAGGCAATAGCAGGCTTCCCACGCTAAATTCTTAAATACAAACTTCGGGACATGTCATTTTTGATTATACGGATGAAGCTACATGTAAAAGTTGGTATGACATAAAGGAAAAAAGTAAATAAATTAAGAATTTATACTGAATAAAGATTAGTAAGTAACCTCCGGCTAGTCATCGTCACCCACGCACATATACCTACACAATTTGATCTTATAAAATTATTATTTTGGGTTCAAACTAAAAAGATATCAGGGACCCTCTAGTTTTCTATTTTTAATGTTGAATTATAGCTTTATTATAGATTATTGTTATGTCGGTATGTGATCTCCTGTGACCTTGTGTGAAAAGAAAAATTTGGAAAACAAAACTTAAAAAAAACATAAAAATTTGATCGTAGCGGTATTTGAACCCACACCTCTTGGAGGTTACATTACAGTCACAGTCTTGCGAATGTACGCCACGACTGGCCGCAATAACATATTCTTTCAATATATTACAATAAATGATATACAATTGAAAATATATAGAAAGTATAGATACTCTATGTTAAACGATTAAACTCTCACTTTATAAAATTTATTATATGAAATATTCTATTTCTGATTTTGATTCTGACTTGGCTGTTTTAGTTCCTTTTATTATATTATAATAGTATGTAATTATAAACTTTTAAACACACAGCAAGGCTGTGCCAATTTCTTAGCACTCGTTTTTGTAAAAATCGCCTCAGGTATTCCCCATAACTTAAGAGTTGCCAAATAGACCTGATCAAACATAAATTTAATTTTGTAAGCCACTTACTAACTTTGTTAAAGAAACACAATTTTATTTTTCGGTTTCTTACTTTGAACAATACAACGTAATATAATTGGCTAACAAGAGAGAATTTGGAGAATTTTTTGGAGAATTCCTAACAGAACTTTATGACATGTTCTTCTCGTGTATACTTTACAGTAAGATATTATCATCATGGTGCAGCAGTACAGTGTCTGGCGAAAGTGCGATGGTTGTGAATTCGATTTCAAGTCAGCTGAAAGAATTGAAAGAAACGGAGTGTCTTAACAATTAGGTTCCCTCGGCCCTAGGTTCCCCTGCGCTAGGACTGGTCTCATATATATCTATAGATATTTGGTCTGGTGTGGTACACCTGGTATATATCTCCATTAGTTGAATAATTAGTTTCTAGCTGACTAATTGTTTACCTGGTAGAGACAATGCTGTATAATTACGTAAAAGTGAACCCCTAACGACGTCTATTATTGTATGTTTGTTTTGAACTTCCGTGTTTGTACATTTCAATGGTAATTATGTTAGCAATTTACTTGCCGACTAATGTAGACAAATATTTTTTTAAATTTTAATATACTATCATATTGTGGTATGCGGAGGAAACATAGTGTTAGAAGATTCCGTTTCTCACTTTCCACAAAATTTTGAAGGCATTTCATATTAAGTGGTGGAACTCAATGCTGGACTTTTACCCTGGTGCCAGAGCGGAGAAATTATAATATTAATAAATAACAATTAATTCCCTCGAATGAGAATCGAACCCACAACCATCCGTTACAGTCATGCGACGATAGCCTCGCCACTCACTAAACTATCACTAAATTAATTTAATTAAAAGGCCTATCTAACTAGCACATAGCGCTTAACGCTCAATTGTACCGACCGTAGACAAATACACATACATACAAACATACATATATACAAAACCTATAGTCTACTAATCCATCTAGTTTGCCTTTCCGTTTGTTTGTCATCAAATTCCTGTGAATACAAAGCTAGGTCCACAAATAGGTATATAGTAGGTACCGCGTAGGTACTGGAGTGTAGGCTAGTGGCTATATTGCTTCTTGACTACGCCCATGTTTACAATATAGGGGTAGTGCTCTGTACACACTGTCATGATACTCGCATCTCAAGTTCAATTTAATTTCAACAAGCACTAGATGGACTTCAGGGAAAACTTTCACGTTTAATAGTGCTGCTAGAAAAACTAGAAAAATATATTCTACTTTAAAATTTCTAGTTATTCGCCTGTTGTTTAGAGATTTAGATGCACGCAGCAGGGAAGGCAGGGAACCTAGTGTTAAGACACTCCGTTCCCCATTTTCTGCCGAATTCTGAAATAATCGTGTGTTGAGCGGCGGAACAGAATGAAAAGATAAATTTAATTAAATATTTCATTTCGTCAAGTGAGGATCAAACCTGAAAACCTCAAAATGTTTACCGTCACATGCCTCGACTGATGACTGACTGACTTAAATATTTTTTCATTATAATCTATATATATAAAAGGACTTGTCCTCACTGACTGAGGTAAGACGCACGCACAGCCGTAACCGCTGTGCGTAGAAACGTGGAATTTGGACATATGTTTACTTTCGTAATCTGGACATCCACTAAGAAGGGATTTTGAAAAATTTTAACCCTAAAGGGGTGAAATAGGGGTTCAAAGTTTGTATGGAAAAAAAATTAAATCGGCACCGATTTTTATAAAATTTGAAATTTAGATTTTTAAAAGTATTTAATTGAACACGTGTTTCATCGTTTTCTAGAATTTTCCCCCTAAGTGTGCAAATAAGGGGTTGAAAGTTTGTATAGTTTTTTTTTAAATCGTCACCAATTTTTATAAAATTTGAAATTCAGACTCTTAAACGTATATAATTAAACACATGTTTCATGGTTTTCTAGAAGTCACCCCTAAGGGTGCAAATAAGGGGTTGAAAGTTTATATGGGAAAATTCTTAAATCGCCACCGATTTTTATAAAATTTGATATTTAGACTCTTAAAAATATTTAATTGAACATATGTTTCATGGGTTATTAGAATTCACCCTTAAATACGCAAGCGAAGCTGCGTGCGTCCGCTAGTATATAGATATAATGTCAATGTTAGATACAAAGTGGGTTGGAACAAATGAAGTTTATAACTGTACAACGCAAAATTTCATCGTCTTAAAATTTAGGGTACGCTCGTAAAGCACAGCAATTTCACTAACTATTATCGTTCTCTTTCAACTCGACTGCTGTTTGGCAAAAAGACCTTAATATTTACAAAGACCTAGCATAATGGAACTGCCTGTCTCGAGGCATCTGTTATTTTTACAACAACCTATTCCAAATAATATATTTCTTTTCTTCACGCATCTCCTATAAGTTGCCTCATAGAAGAATAAAGAAGATCGTAAACTTTTACTCATCAGACTTACAAAGGTCAATAAAACAACATATAATTTTTT
>JAEBDU010011116.1:0-14824 GCA_016802625.1 Heliconius numata
CTATATTATAATACAATGTTACATTTTATTTTTAACTTTATTCAGTCATTTTAACAAAGGCCCAGTTGCCATATTTTATTCTATAAATAACACGACAGCTCGATATAATGAGTCGAAATTTTACCACAATTCAGTTCGCTATAGTTATTTGCATAATTTGCATCGTATAGCATGTGAATAATTATATGTTATATCATAAATTCGACTGTCTTTATTATATATATTTATTAATATGCTCATAATAATATATTTTTTAAAATTATTTTGATATTGGGAGAGCACGTGAAGTTAAATGTTTACCCATACTCTCCCAATATCATCAAGACTACGTCACTTAATATTTAAGTATAGAAAAAAGTCTTAGATACCTAAATATGAAATATTTATCGCGACCTTGAGGACCATCAATCAAAACCCATTCTCTACCGTGCGGAGATTAAAAAACATAGTGTTTTAACACTAGATTCTCCTTGCCTTCCCTGCAATGCGTAGAGTTATTAAATATATTATAAATATTAGTAACAGTAAACAATATCGCGTGCTATGATGGTAATCTATTGTCACTGAGGGCAACGAACGAGCGCTGAATGATATTTTTGTATAATGAGAGGTAATTGACATAATCCAATGTAAACGTTATTGCAATGAGTGTGTAGGAACTAGGAATTTGGATTTCAAAGTTTGTATTATATACATTGTTTAATAATTATCTAATTTTATTAAATAATGAAACAGTAAAAACTAAAATCTAAAAAAATCATATTTTAAATTATTAAAATACGTTGTAATAAAAATGAAAATATATAATATACCGGTTTAATGTCAGTTTAACTCTAAATGTTGTCTTTGAGTGTGGGTACAAAAATTGCAAAATTGAGTAAAAAACGTGACATTGTTGCTTTTTTTTATCGAAGTCTAAACAAAGAGTTCGTTTAATGGAGGTACATTTTATAGACGATTTATAGTTATTTTGTAGTTTAGCTCTAGTATTTTATACTGTAATATATTTCTATGCTATATAAAATATTATATATAGTAATATACTCCTATACTGAAAATAACATCTAAATAAAAAAATCCAATTTTTTTTACTAATTTGTGCTCCTCCTGGACAGTAAATAATATTGATGATAGCAACATCGTTATTTATTATTCAAGGCATCTGTCGTTACTATCGATTAATTACTATTAACAATACACCAATACAAACTTGACCTTTTGAATTACAATATCTTAATTATACTAAGTATTACAGTTGAAAAATCTTTATTTTTTATATTTACTGGATAAATACGTAAATACATAGGTATGTAAAAACGCAAAAAATTTAAATTTTATATGACTCAAATACAAAAAAAATGCATGCTGTTTTGAATCCTATCTCGATATCTTTTTGATATAAACGTTACAATATAATTATTATATGCACTAGTATTTTAGAACAGTGTATTAGGCATTACTTCCTAGATTGTCTTTAAATTATATTCAAAAAATTTAAGACCTTTTAGTGGATATACCATATTGTAGATATACCATATTTAGAATGGTACCATATTGTAGCGTAAAGCACGTACTTATTTTTAACAGTTATTTTATCAGTCGGTACGAATAAAGTTAGTAGAGTAGAGTAATACTTACATAGAACTCATATACTAATTTGTTCATAAGTTGTTTATATTTGTATGGAGAAGCACCATGAGCGCAATTCTCAGCTCTATAATAGTGTATATCCATGCGGTTTCGTACTTGAGGGGAATTATTATATTTTTGAATATTCGTTTCCTAGAACGCGCCAAGTGCGGTGTTTAATTCTGTGATGAATTTCTCAGTTGTCTAATAACAACAGGCTAGGTTCTGTATAGTTTTACTTGGCTATTCGTGGGTAATGATTGATGCGTAAATTTTAGTATAAATTTTCACCTTAATATAAGTATGTATTATAATCTCGAATACGTCAAAGCTAGTCTAGTGACCCAAATTCCCATAGTGTCATCCATTGCCTTTAGCTGGGGTTCTATTCATTCGACGCTCGATATCAAACAAAGCATCCCAAATATACAGATAGATATATATATGTGATATAATAGCGATGTCATCTGCAGCTGGCGCTTTGACACCTGAAGCCTCGGCCACTGCTATAACATACTTATAAAAATTTAATTAAATTCTCAGAATGCGATTCTTTATTTTATTTGAAAGTACTAAGTTATTCTGGTTTATACCTAATAATAAAGATATTATAAATTATAATTATATTTTTTTTGGAAGTATGGTGAAATATCGAATCAAAAATTTAATATCCAAGATAATCATCATGCTTCCTCTGCTGATGCTTGTTACCTATACGGAGACGTTGATAAAGGACATGCTGGCCGGGAAATGCATTTGGTAGAGCTTGATCTAAACACAGTTTCGAAGATGCACTACCACTGCCTGCAATGTTGTGACAAGTTTCAAATGAACTTAAGCTTTTTTATTGGATTTTAATAAGACGAATACAAATTTGCATTTTAGCCTGTTTTATTTTATATTTTATTCAAATCGTATGTATTCATTTAACCATTTAACTTATTATGTTTATTCAAGTAATGACACTATACCTATATGTAATTTTCCGAGTTTTCTCTTTTTTCCAAATTCCGTCTTAATAAAGTGGCAAGAATCACACGAGCATTTAATTAGTTTCGTAATTATCCATAGCAGACTTCACTTTAATGTTTGGTGACCGTATTATGATTGTGGGCTGTGGGTAAATTCCCGATAGAGTTGCTTTCCCTGGATTAGGCTGGCAGCTCTCGGCTCACCTTGGAGAGTAATTATAATGATCGGCGCCGGAACCCCAGTCTGGAGCGGGAGTCCTTCCTGAAGAGGCGTGCCGCGGTGGCGCAGCAGAGTACGCCCACCCGGCGTCCGTCCCTTTCACCCGTTTACCGGAATCGTAACAAAATGCTATCCTTCTCTCTTCCCCGTCCCGTCTCGACCACCCACGCCTCACGCATTGTAATAACCCAATTTGTAAGAACCCCCCTTTTCAAGGACGGCCGTCGGTCTTTATGGCGGCGGCGACGACGGCGTTGATTCCCCGACCTTGTTTATTTCAGTTTCTTTTTTGTTTAGGAACTGGCTGAACTTATTTTCGTACGCCCAGGTCTCATTGTACGTTGTTATTGTAACTATATATGAAGTCTAGCGCCGCTTACTGTATTACCGCTTCAAGGATTGTGGACGATCGATGCCCTTTGAGTTGGAGCGAGAAACGTGTTGAATACTAATCGATATATTAGGATTTTCTCCGAGTAATCAATATTACATTTATGTTTCAATGAAAAAAAGCTTTTGCGTACAATAAATGTGACCGACCTACTTAAGGGATTACGAACATAAAAAGTGATGGAGGTTGCCTCATTTGTTTAAGTCATCTGAAAGTTCAAGGCCGCGGAGTCCCTTACCAAACCCTGCCTGTAGGGCCGTCTAGACGGTTTCACACCTCCATTCCTGTAAGGGTCCATCTGAATTACAAGTTATGGTAACACAAGTGATATTTTATTATTGGGAGACATTGATGCGTTCGTTTCCTTAGTGTGAATTAGTTGTAACTGTACCTAAGTTAAATTTAAAATATTGTGTTATTTTTTTATTATTATGTAATTTCTCTTTATATTTAAGAAAATCCTTTTTTTTTCAATTTCATATTTCAATCTCGGAATTGAAGCAAAATTAAAATAGTACAAGAATATTTTCTACAATATACTGAAATTATTAATATTTTCAGAGAAAACTTTTTTGCTTTTTAAGCTATTTACATTTCCATATAAATTTACATTTTTTTAAATTTTAAACAACTGAAATTTTAAATAGACTGTATTTCACATATCACTTGTTTTACGCAGCGCTTTCGTATCAACACTGTACATACGTTCAGGTATCCCAGAACCGGTTGGGTCCGCTTATCAAGTCATTAAACGGTAAAATACGACGGCTTGAAGTTTATGCATAATTTATTTATGATAGAATGTTTTTTAGAAGCTTTTGTGACATTACTGTACCCATTGGAGAAGAGATTTATTCTTCATTCCTTTTGTTATAATCGTACAAGTATGTACAGTGCCCTTGTTGGGCAAAGACCTCTCTCCATTCCATCCACTCTTGCTTATTTCGTTGTTATTACGCATCAGCCAGGTCTACAGGCTTGGATCATTAGAAATGCTCCAGCTCGTCTCATCATCTCCATTTTCAGCTGATTCACCGCTTAGAGGGAGTAACGGGTCATTCTTCTCTTTACGTAATTATAATTGTATTAAAAACCTAATAGCATATTATATACACGAAGCTTTTACATAATATTATATCGTTTATATGTGTTTATTTTTTCCCAAAAAAATATTTATAATTTTTCCTTCACTTACAACATAAAATGTTTTTCTTAAAATGATTTTCCGCCTTTAAAGCCGGCTTTTTAGCAATTAATTCGTATTAAAATTCGGATGACCTTCAACCTATCAGCCTACACGTGTTTGGGTCTGAATGGACAGACTTTCTCCCCGGCGCCACCCGGCTCGGGGGTAGGGAGCCAGGGCATGTTGGAGGAAAACAAAAATCTCTCTGTACCTTAAATATACTCGTATATCGTATATTGCTGATCTGACGAATATTTTATAAAATATCATTGAACAAATAGAAAGAAAGCATCAATTATATTAGACATATTATTTAGTGATGATTGCATGACAAATTTAAATTAATAATAAGTGATATACGAGTATTCTTATGTAGCATTTAAAATTCTATACTTAATTTTTCTTATTGGCTAAAATTTTAACTTTAATATTTAATAGCCAGTAGGGCATTCAATTCTCACTCGAGGGAATAAAATATTTAATATTTTCATTTTCTAGCTCTGGTAACGAGGCAAAGCGCGGCGTGGAGTTCCGCCACGTAACTTAAAATGTCTCCAGAATACGGGAATAAAAGTGGGGAACGAAATTGTCTTAATGAGAAAGTGTCTTAACCTTGACGCTAGGCCCACAGGTTTCTTTTGCCTTGCTATGTCCGGGATTCAGCGATAAGCAAAAAAAAATTACTAATATATACAAATATAGATATAAATATTTTATGTTAATGGAAGACTTATTTTTCAGATTTGTATATTTTTTCTTGTCAATTTTCAAAGGCATTTAAATTTCGTCTCTAAGGACACGGGGGTAAATGGAGAGCGTACTAGGGAGAGACCTTCCAAGCATTTCAATTTAGGATCATAAGAATCTACTGAAAAAACTTACTGTCTAGAGAGGACGTCTTACGTTGACTTTTGCCCTATTTCTTAATTTATGATGTTTTCAAATGTACATTCGTTTTTATCGTGTCATTTACGATACAATTGGAAATTGGTGAAATCGTTAGGTTCTTTTCTGAGAAAGGGAAACGATAAAGTTTATTAAAATGATTTCTTAGCTTAGTACAAGCGTAGCCCCATCTTAAATATACAAGAGTACAAATATTTAACTGTGTTTAGCACATAATATCTTAATGTACAAATTTTAAAGTTTTCTGACGTATTTTTTACAATTAAAAAATAATTTTCTTTATTTTCATATATACGAAATAAATGTATTGGTTTTTCTGTTCAGTAACTACTGTACGTTAAGTAAAATACAACTAGACAGAAGTTAATAGAGAAATGTTTTACAAAAATAAAGCGTATTCCAGAAAATAACATGCTTTACCCAAATCGTAATGGCGTGGAACAGGACAGTTCTGACGGAGAGGACTTAATCCTACACGAAGTTATTGGTTGCTAGTTCTTAAGCAAAATAATATGTTTTTTTTGCTATTTTCTATATATAAATAAAAAATATATTTTATACATATTAATTTTAGAATTCAACTCAACTATATGGACATTTTTAAGATACTAAAAATATATATTTCTTACTGTTATTATTAATACTTATGATATTCTAAAAATACTGTCATGCGTGATAATAAAATACATAATACATAATGAATACTAAGTCAAACGAATTTTCTGAAACGCCTCATATGAACGGAATTAAAACAGTAAAAGCGCTGGAAATCGAGGCCGCCCATAGTCTGCAAAGGAAACTGGCGCGGGGCACGCACGAAAACGCACGCGACCTCATATTCCACTGATGTGTTATCAAAAAGCGAAATTATTGATAAAACACTAACTATTGCCCCTTTCGTATAACTGATTTCATAGTGTTTCAGTACAAATACGTCAATGGATATATCGCGATGGTATACTATCGAAGTCGGTTAGCGGTGAATTGCACGAGCTGCAAATCGATACTTACAGGTAAAAGGTGAAATGGTCGTATTTGATATAAAATATATATGGTAAAATAAGCTTGAATAAGGTTTTTTTCTATCTTCTGTTTTCTTATTTAATTGTGGTTGTTTTTTTTTAATTAATCATGAATAACTAAAAAAAATTAATAAATGTAGTTGAATATGTTTTTTGTTCGATTCAGATTTACCCTTAATTATACATGGTTATACGTTATAGAAAATATACTTTGATTTGGCACTACATTTTGAGTATAGTGTATCACCAATAACTTTGCTCTTTATTCCCCTCGAGTTGATTGATATATGCTGATGATTTACAAAGTAGGTTGCCGCTGGTGCATCCAGGCTTCCGGTAACCTTCGTAGTAAGAACTATATTTTCTTAAAATTCAAATAATGTTTATAAATACAATTTTTTTGATAATGTTACAACCACAAATTGTCTTACTCCAAGAGTCCAAGAATCCTATTATTAAGCAACTGCTTAATCTTATACAATCTTAAAATATAATACTGTAGATATATAAAAACATAAAAAGTGTACTCGTGTGTATAATATTTGGCAAGCGGGCGGTTGTTATAAGGTTTCGCCATTGTGTGGGCTTCATTGTCGCCTAGATATAGGTTTTGTCTGCACGCTATGAACAGTTCAGATGAGCAGCTCTTTTCGGCTTTAATATTTTGTTATGGACTAGGAAAGCGCCTTGACTTTGACTGGGGAAATATTTTAATATTGAAATTAGATGTGTTGAGGCCATTCGTGGCTCTGGGACACAAGCTTGTGATTGTAAACGTGACTGGTTGTGGGTTCTATTCCCCCTCGAGGAAATGAAATATTTATTATTTTCATTTCCTCCTTGTAGTTAAATTCTATTTCTCTACACACAATACCTCCAGAGTTCGGCAATAAGTGGGAAACAGAAATGTCTTAACGGGAACGGAGTGTCTTAAAACATGGAACGCTAGTAGCTTTTTGCTTGACTTTCTTTCAGTGTCATAGATACTATGTTCTAGAAAGTCAACCGAGAAACCCCTTGCATTTCTTACGAATAACAGTCCTAGTAACTAAAAGTAATAAATTTAAATTACCCTTAAAAAACATTTTATCTTCAATTCCTAAAATATAATAATTATAACACGTCAATGAAATCTAGTAAAAAAGCTATTTTTTGTCTATCATTCAACTACTTTAATATCTCTTAAAGAATGAATAAAGCTGCATTCAGATTTCATTACCAATTACCAGGCGAGCATAGAGCGTGTAGAGCTTAATAATAGACGAAACGTCATACAAACGCAAAAAATTGTATCTAATGCCGGGTCACGCCGAGCTCGAATGCATTACTAGCCTTGAAATTTGCTGACTTTTTTTTAGATATATAAAGTGTGTGTAAAATATTGAAATAGCAAGGTTGGACTGCGGTAGCGAATTTGAATGAGCGAGAAAATAGAGACATATTGATTTATTAGTTCGTTACAAACGTGTAAAAAGTGTACACACTTACGCACTGTTGTACACGTTGGTTGCAAATTCAAATCAAAATTTCAAAAAATTATATTGACTAAAGAATAGATAAATAATTCAGTGTTGAAACTCGTCGAGAACAAAATAACATTTACGCGAATGATTTACAAAATTAAAAACTAAGCAGAATTTTATTATTAAACTATTATGTATCTGAAAATAACAAATTTAATTTTAAATTTAACGACCGTTTATTATAATTTTTATAGCTACACAAGCCGGATTTACTACTTTAATGCATTTCATATGTTTTATAAATTAAGCAAATACTAAAACGTATTCAACACGCGTAGAAGTGCGTTTACATTTGCTAATTCCCATCTAATGGCCAGCTCTGAACTGGGTTAGAGTGAACATTAACGCGGAAAGCGCGTCGCCAAAAATGTTGGCAAGCGAGAACTGATAGCGTGCAAGTAGATGGGTTTAATGACCTCCCCATTCCATTGCAAGGCCAAGCAGGGCCGCACTCGGCGTAGCCATGACGATCGTGTGGGCGCGTTGCGAAGAGACGACCCCCCCGCCACCTCACCCTACGAGCTCTTTTCAATCCCTCAATGGCGCCTAAATCTTTACCTAAGGACAGGTATCAATTTTAGATACGGTATCTTTTGTCGGAATATTTTGAGTTAGACAAAGTATTCATGATCGTGTCAAACATGTTGTATCATCGATTCATGTTCGGATTGAAGCACGAGTTAAAAATTTTGTTAAATATCAATATTTATACAAATATATAATTATTTTAAAATATATAAACTTTATAAGACATTTTAACAATTTTATATACTTTGAAAATTTAGTATAAAAATAAAATATATAGAAAACGGTTATTTAAAAAAATATTCTTTTGTTTACTTGATACACGTGTAAGAATCATTTTCCCTAAAGACGAAGGTGGCACGGCAATATTTACAATATTTCCCGTTTAAATAAAAACGAACAGGCTCACGATACAGACCTTGGCCTTTTCGGGGAAGATTCATGGGCATTGGGATGTTTCTTAGAATTTCATTTCTTGATTTCCGTATAATTCAGTCTGAGTAAGATGATTGGAGACGATTGACGTGATTTTAAAATAGAAAATATAAACAACAACCGTATTTGATGGTATTAAATGTATTTTAATAAAGTGTCAATGATGTACCTTAATTTGCGGTCAACCTCTTTAGTATATTTTATATCGTATATACGATATATTATTTATTTAATTAATCATATTTCATATTTAATAAAATCTATCTAAACTATATTTTGCACACGCATCTAAACAAGTCTTCATCCCTTATCGATCTAACCTAAATAATAAACTAGGCGTTACAAGTGCGGCCCTGGCCGGGAAGTACACTAGTCTACGCCAGCAGCTTGCTATTTGTGACGGGCCTCCGAACTCCCTCCCCCCCCTCCCACTCCCCAATTCCCACCGATAATTCATATATTCGACTTCGCCATAGATGATAAACTGATATCCATAGTGTTAAAGGTCACTTCAGTGATTATGCAAAGTACAATATGCAATGTGCTACCCTTTGAGGGTTTGGCTAAATTGTTTTTGGTTTCATAATGTATTTAGTTTGTTAAAAGGAAAATTTCTATGTTAAACTACAAGTTATTGATTTTTTTTTATTATTTTTACTAATTTTGTTAGTCACAATTGTTTTTGTACACGTTTTCATTTAATGTAGAGTTTTCTAAATTGTGACTCGTCTGTCACAAGGTCGTTCTTGTAGGTATAGTTATTAGATGGCGGAACTTAACGCCACACTTTGAATAAGTAAAATTGAATTGAATTTGAATAAATAGATATAATCCAAGTTTAAAATAACTTGTCACCTCCGCGTAGTCAGGCACTCTCTTTGTGTGTAGTATTCATTTCATAAATCATTAATCAAACAACGAGGCCAGTTGGCGCAGTGGCACAAGCTGTAAGTAACTGAAATAGGTTGTGGGTTTGATTTCCACTCGAGTGACAGAAATATTTAATATTTTCATCTCTTTGGCTTAGTGTCGAAACAAATCGCGGCGTTTAGTTCCGCTACTCAACTAATAATGCCTCCAGAATTGCGGACAATTTGGAACGGAAGTGTCTTAATGGGAATGGAGTGCCTTAACACAAGGTTCCCAGGTTCCCTCTGCTTACACTCAAATAAAATCAAAAATACATTCTATCACCAAAACGTAACGATCTACGTGTTGAGTTATTGTTACAGTTTTTTTAATCTCTAATGAAGTGATTGCGAAGGACGCAAAGTGCGCTTCCGCATATATCCTAGGATATGTAATCTTTTTATATTCTAGATTAATTTTATGGCACATAGTGTATAACAAAATATCTACATAATTATTATAATATCTTAACTTGTTATTAAATGTATTTATTATACATACATTTGAATTTTTTTTAAAGTATAAACTACAATTGTTAACTTCATACACTTCATGTAGAGCATTTCTGCAAAATAAATCTTATGAATATTATACCCTAGTGGGCTTTCCTTTTGCTAAAGCAGTATACGAGTACAGTTATGCTATTTAGGAAGGCCCCAACGAAGAATAAATTTAAAAGAACCTTACTTAAATGTATTAAATTTTTATATATGTATATCTATTTATCAAAAAAGAAGCATTTAAAAATGTTTATCTGAAAAATTTAAAAGAAAGTGTCTTAATGGGAACGGGGTGTCTTAGTACTAGGCTCCGAGGTTCCCTTTGTCTATCTTGCTATGTACGGGATACAGCGTGAAGCTAAATTCTCTTTAACAATAATATTAATTAATTTAAGAAACATAGTATAAACACAATAGTGTCTAAGTAACTATAAAAAAACGCTATAAGAACGTGTAATTATTGTATGATTGTATGCTCGAAAACATCTTCAAGCATTGTTAAATCTTCTAAAATCATAATACTTATAATTTAAATATCAATATATTCGATTTTTATATTCCAAGTTTCTAGCTTCACGGTTTGTATTGAATACTCGTATAACAGAATAAGGAGAAATATTCTAGTGATGACACACTCCTGATATCATTTAGTACTCCTCTCAGACTTGCAGTTTTAGTCATCGGCGTAGGGTTGTTTTGCTATATACATTGGACTTAGAAAATACAAGAATTGATGCAGCTTGTGTTACGTTTCCTTAACAGCGTACTGGTCTCTTGATGGTTCTGTAGACAATAGCCACTGAGAATGTCAACAGATTGTCTTTTACAATAAAATATTTACACTATCTTTATGACAATAAATTTACGTTTTATTACACATTTATAACGAAAATTATACTCATTATATAGCAATTTAAAAATCTAAATTTCCGTACAAGTTACATTAAGGTTCAAGGTTATATCACGTGTTCCGACAATTATTTATTTACTACGGAAAATAATGAAAACCGCATTTAAATTAGTTGTCATTTGCTGTTTATACAGGGTGGAATTGTCAGCGCCACTTTAAATGAAACCACAGTTTTAACTACTCTATAAAAGCCTAATATAATTCGGAAAAAAAATAATTCTCAAAAATAAAAAAGTTTTTTTTTCAAACAAAATAAATAATAAAATTATCGTTTTAAAATAAAACGCCATTTGTAAAGTATAACATAGGCACGCACACACTTACCTGTCAAAGCGGCAACGTCGCATACGTATGTGTGCGTGACACGAAATACAGGTATGGATAAAAATCGTGAAATGAAAAAAAAATCCTACGTCCAAACCGTTGAGGTGCCTTGATTATTTTTTTTAATTCTGGGTTTGAAATATTTTACCCTATATGCAGTTTCAGTTAAAGAAGCGCTGCCTCTTCCACCCTGTATAACGAAATCAAGTAACATAAATAATGATTCTTCTTACGAGAAAAAATAATAATCTAACATTTAATTATATTATAATTTCCATTATTTTTATTTCTCTTCTCTGGTAAGAAAAAATGCTGTATTAAGTTTCGTTACTCAACCCGTAATTGAGACAGATGCGTGTTTATTTTTCAACTTCAAGATGTACCCCACATATAGTTGTATGTTATATATGGTAAGGCAGGGGGAACCAAGTGTTAAGTCTCTCCGTTTCCATTAAGACACTTCCGTTACCCATTCTATGCTGAATTCTCCTGTTGAGTGGCGGAAATTAACGCCGCACTTTGCCTTCGGGCGGAAACAAGAACAGAATATCTTGGTCCTTGGTTTTCTCTGCTTACGCTACTATGATGCTATCCTATGCTATGCTGCTGTGGAATACTGTAAAAAGCCTAAAGTTTAAATATCATTGACGCAAGTAATTCATTTGCGACATGTGCAATATGTACATATATTTAGCATTTTTTATATACTGCGTCTATATTTAACAACCAAATAATTGTAATTACAAAATTATGTATTATGTAAATTATTATTTAGGAACTAACGCAAACATGCTGGTATGTGTAATTGTTATGCTTGCATATTATTGCTATGCATATGACTGTATTATGTTGATAGTAGGTTCGATGTTTGCTCAAGAAAATGTTTATGAAGTTCGTTTTAGATTTGACTTAATTTTTTAGGAAAAGACGTCACATTACGTCTCTTCACCTAGCATGGATAACACAAGATATATGACTTTAGAAAGAATTAATAATTGTAATATACATGCCTGAATTGTAAATTAATAGAAATTAAGTTATTTAATATCATATTATAGTATTTAATTTTTAACTATTTGAATAACCGTCTCTATACCTAATATAAGCAGATCGATAATTTTCTTAGAAACCCAAGGCAACAACTACGAGTCAAACTTGATTAAATTGTTTCCGTTCTACGCGTGATTTTTATCTGCTTTTATGTTAAAATTTATTTAAATTATAAATTGAACGACTTAATCTTGCCATCAAACTTAATTATTATCAACACGTTGCTAAGGTACCTTTAGTGAAAATTTAAATTAGACATTAGTCAAGATGACTTCTTTGATTATTTATTATTTTTCCTATACTGAACCCTTATCCTTTGGAAAAAGTGGTAATAAGACACGTTTCACTTGTTAGATATTAACTTTGCACAAAGAAAAATTTGTTGTTTATTCAGGGTCGTCTTCATTATTACGCGTCAAACACTCAGGTCACATATACGTGAACGTAAATAAAGTGACGCAGCACTTACGATCTAGTTAAATTTGCTCAAAATTCAAAGTGAAGAGTCGATTACAAAGCTAGGCTGTTTGCCACAGCAAAGAGAGTGGAAGCCTACGTGAAATTACTAGACTCGTCTCCTTTATGGTTAGTAGTAGACATTAGACAGTGTCTGAAATATAATTTTTATTAGGTAAAAATATTTTGTGATTTTTGAAAATACAATTATCGAATTTTAATTATTTAATATAGATAAAATAAGAGATAAATAATGAACTATTTATGTTGTGTTAGGCTATTTGAATGTAAACGTGATGGTTGTGGGTTCGATCCTATTCGGGGAAATTAATTATTTCATAATTTAGTCTTGCTCGAAGGTGTGGTAACAAGACAAAACGTGACGTTGAATCCTGCTATTGAACACGTAATATTTTAAAAGTGAGAACGCTGATTTAAACTACGAGTAGATTGCCTCTGCCTATTGTGCTATATTACAACACTTGTTTGTTAAGGGGTGGAATTCAACACTTTTTATTTCAACGCTTGTGGAATTTAGGTTTAGCACTCAGTATAGGGCATATTGTGATGAAAATATGCTGGTAAACTAAATATATCAGGTTGATTTTTGATGATGTGTTAAAGCCATGTCTACATCTGTTGTATGTAGTCTGTGGTGTCATCTAAATTCGTCAGCGGAATAAGGCCCCGAGAAACTCCAGTAAAGGGATCGTTGCCATAACAACGCTTAGACTCGGGTAGGTCTCAAATTAACAAGCCTTATTGATTATAGACATAATACTCAAAACTGCTATTATACTTGTATCGTTTGTTTACTCGCATTAATATTCTTCATCTTCATGAATATTGGACAAGAATTGGACTTGGAAATTTCCAAGAGCTTGTTTTTGGTCTTATCATGAAACAACCAATATATTATATTGCAATTTATATTAAAATTTAGATGTTTAATTGTAAACGTTTGGTTTCAAAAGGTTACAGTTAAATGCTTTTATACTTTGCATTTATTTATGGTCAGATGAAGTTTAAGAAACACAGTTTTTTCCAATGATAAAAGAATTGTTTAGTTTATCTTATGAATTTGATCATTAAAGTATCTATAAGTGTCAGTGGAGACGGAAGATACGACATGGATGTGGAAAGACGTATTGCTACCGGTAACAGGGTTAACGGAGCCAGGGTAAATGCAGCTAATGCATTGATAAGATGGAGAAACGTCAGCACAGCTGCACGTTTGGCCATAGGTACACTTGCAGTGTTGGTACCGAACATGTTATGGCAGCGAAAGGTGAAAAGAGAGAGAGAGAAAGAAAGAGAAGTTAAAAAAGAAAATCAACAAGCTTGTTGCTTGTTACTTGTAACGTAACTTTTGTATTTCCTAGTTTATAATAATATGGGGTTTAGAGCAAGATAAGTATCGATAGAGTTGACCTTTAAATATGGCCTTCATCGTATCAAGTTTTTTATATAACATACTCATCTCTCTTATGGCATTGATGACTAAGGCTTGTGACATATTATTTTTTGTATTTATTATCAAAAGTTAACAATTTCAAGTGTAAGTCGTTGGATAACTTATTATTTTCTAGCCTTACGTTGTAAACTGGACATAGCTGGGTAGCAGTGGTGAGAATCTGGGAAGTGCTAACACACTCTGTTCTTCATAAAGGAAGATACTTCCGTTCTCCACAATAGTAGGAAAATTTCGTAATTTTTATCAATAGTTTTTCCTATAAGTTTCAGATATTTATATTCTACGACTTGAGATACAGAAATAGTATCGTTACTTATTTTGTAAAAGAAAACAGGAATATTTTGAAAATTATCATGATAAAAACATTTCATATTATTACAATATAAGTTATTT
>JAEBDU010011118.1:0-10456 GCA_016802625.1 Heliconius numata
AAAAAACTAAGACGATTAAGATTTAATGTTTTAGATGTAAATTACAAAATATTTAACATGACGGTTGTGGGTTCTATTCCCATTTGGGTGGTTTAGTGTTTATTGCTCTGGTAATAAGACAAAGCGCGGCATTGAGATCCACTCAACAAGTGTTTTAAAAGTGGGTAAAAAAATTACGAAATAATTTGTTTCCAGGAACGCTTTCCCCCCTGGACATGTACCCCAAGATCCTGGACTTCAATCCTGTCATCATGAGCTCTTTTACCATGACGCTAGCCAGGCCCTGTATATTACCTATGGTAAGAGATTAAATTATAATTGTTAAAATTATATAAAAATTATATAATAATAATTGTTAAGTGTAAAGATAGAATCTAAAATAATTTAAATGTTATATTTTGCAGATAGTATCAAAAGGCAGTGATCAAGTGACGATATCATCTAAATACGAGACGAGAGAGGATGTAGCGGTCATAAGGAACTACGGACAGCTATTAGTGGAGGTAAGCAATTATTTTATTATTTATTATAACATTTATGTATGAGGCCAGAAACACATGCGGCGTGGCAGTAAACGGGACAGGTTCCCACTCGAGGAAACGAATATTTGATTATTTTGAGTTTCACGCTCTGGCAACGAAGTGTGGCGTTGAGTTCCGTCACTCAATACGAAATACTTCCAGAATACGACGAAAAGTGGGAAACGAAATAATGGGAACGGATCTTAACAGTAGGTTTCCATGTTCCCTCTGTCTATTCTGCTATGTACGATAGGCAGCATGAAGCTAAAAGAGAAAGTCTATAGTAATTCATAAATTATGTTTTCAGATCGCGTCATGTGTTCCCGACGGTGTAGTATGTTTCTTCACATCGTATCTGTACTTAGAAAGCGTTGTGGGAGCTTGGTACGATCAGGGTAAGGACTTGTAACGATCTTAGAATTAATACAAAGTACAGCGTGAAGTTTCGCAACTCAACAACAAGAGTTAGTTAGTAGTTAGTTATGGGTTACAGCAAAAAGAAAAATTATTTACGCTGTATTCCGCACGTTGCAGACTAGGCAGAGAGAACCTAGTGTAAAGACACTGTACCGTTCCCCACTTACCACCAAATCCTGGAGGCATTGCGTGTTGAGTGGCAAAACCCAACGCCACGCTTTGCCTTGTAACCAGAGAGGAGAAATGAGAGTATCAAATTTTTTATTTCCTCGAGTAGGTATCTAACTGGGAACTAGTAAATTACTGTGTAAATGCAATAAATAATGAATAAATATTTTGCTTTAACTGTGTGCAGGTGTGGTCGCCAGTCTACAACGACATAAATTACTTTTCATAGAAACTCAAGATTCAGCCGAAACTAGTTTTGCCCTTATTAATTATATCAAGGTATTTGTATATAATTTTTATTATATTAGATTTGAAGTGCGTTCCAGTTTTCAAATATATTGGGGTGTTGTAAAAAAATATTTAAACTAAATTAAACCTTCCTTTTTATGTTCACAATAATAGATACATAGAGTTTTTCTTTATGTTAATGAAAGATTTGTTTATTACAGAAAATAATACATAAATATGATTGTGCACATACTATTAAGTTTTTGCTATTGTATATTTTCTGTTTTTGTGTAAGTTAATACAGCTACAGTGGTTAAGAAAATACGAAATAATATAAAAGCTATTTTAATTAACATTAAAATATATATATAACCTTAATTATTCCATGTTAGAAATAAAAAAGTAAAAATTTCTTTCCCACGCCACGCTACTTTGTAGTCTGCTGCTCTGTCTGTGAAGGAGAGTCAGAGATGCTATTTCAAGGAGCGCTTGAATAAAACAGTGTCCTCACGACCACCAACTAACCTCGAACTTATGGCCACAATAACCCTCGACTTAATCTCTTCTTAATCGTAATTCTTCGATGCATGAAGAAAGGAAAAGCGGTGGCTACATTCCGATCGAAGGTTGGAAATTGTGGGGAACTGACGCTACTTCTGATACTTATCTCTAACCTCTCATGTTGTTGTTGTGCATTAAGGCGTGCGAGAGCGGGCGCGGCGCGGTGCTGCTGTCGGTGGCGCGCGGCAAAGTGTCGGAGGGCGTGGACTTCGAGGCGCACCTCGGCCGCGCAGTGCTCATGTTCGGCATCCCCTACGTCTTCACGCAGAGCCGCATCCTCAAGGCGCGCCTCGACCACCTGCGCGACAACTACCAGGTACGCCCCACTGCACACCAGCACCACACACCACATCGAGGGATGCTATTCCCAAGTTACGAAACGCAACGCATGGAGCGGACATTGGAAGGCAAGACAGAGCATTCGTACTCAACCAACGAATGCTTATGCTATTTTCAGAAAAGAAAAATGTTGTAGATTTAAAAAAAATAATTTATTTAAATAAATTTATGAGAGCGAGAATGATGGTTATTAATTTGATTTCCAATGTGAAAAAAATATTATTTAATTTTTGCTTGTGGTAAAATGCCAAAGCGCGTTGTTGAGTTCCTCCACTCAACAAGTAATGTCTCAAAAATTGAGTGAAATATAGCGGGAAGCCAATAAAATGTACACAAATAAACTTCTCAAGACATAAAATAACTTAAGTTACTTTTTTAAAATGTTGATCAAAGGTTTCCTTTTACTGATCTGTAGATTAATTATTATTTGTTAGTAAATATAAATTGTATTGTGTATGTTTGTGTGCAGATCCGAGAGAACGACTTCCTGACGTTCGACGCGATGCGGCACGCTGCGCAGTGCGTCGGTCGTGCGCTGCGGTACGTCACATACATCTATATCTACATTAATGTTATAAAATAAAAGGGTTTGTTTGCTTGAGCGCGCTTATCTCAAGAACTAATGGTTCTATCTAAAAAATTATTGGAGTGGACGCCGCGAGAAGGTCCCTTATTATAATATATAAACTATAACTATTTCCGTGTTTCTTGTTTCTTTATTTGCATGCCTTTATTGATTGAATGTAACTTTGATAATAATTTAATTTTATCGTGTTTCATTTGTTATATAAATATACTTATGATTTAATACTAGTTTATTCTCTTTATTTAATTAATAATATATTACTATTAATACCTAATCCCTAATAATTTTTTTCAAAAATGGACTAATAAAATTACTTTGCACTACAGTGGTAAAACCGACTACGGTATAATGATATTCGCCGACAAGCGCTTCAGCCGCGCCGACAAGCGCACCAAGCTGCCGCGATGGATACAGGAGCATCTGCGCGACTCTCTCTGCAACCTCAGCACCGAGGAGGCCGTGCAGGTAGAGAAAGAGAAAATTAGATTTAGTTTATTACACAGTTTCACGTTCCCCACGGATCGCCCAATTTTCGTGATATTGCGTATCGACTGGCGGTTACCAACGCCGCATTTTGTCTTGTTGCCAGAATGAGGTCATGAAAGGAACGTATGAATTGAACCCACAACCGTTGCGTTTATAGGTGGACAAAACACTCTAGATAAATATAACGTTCAAAACTTGGATAAAGTACAAATAGTCAGATATATGATCCCTAACACAGTATATATGTATACTCAGATCTGCAAGCGCTGGCTGCGTCAGATGGCGCAACCTTTCACGCGCGAGGACCAACTCGGCGTGTCGCTGCTGACGTTGCAGCAACTGCAGTCGCAAGAGCAGCAGGACAACATCGAGAAGAAGGTTATACAGAAGTAGACCCTCAACTATCATGTTTATTAAATGCCTTTGAATTTATGTGTTTTAAATCGGTCAAGCCGATTCTGATCGAAATCTCAACGGCAGACATTTTGTGTTCGATTACATTGATACATGCCACTAATAATAGAACAAGATATATGAGAAAATCTATCGTCTAAAGATAGAACCCCGAAGATATGTAAATGACAGCAATGCGTTTTCTTTTACCGTTACTTAATCTTGCTTTTTTATCATTTAAATATATATAATTTGTTATTTTAATCGAAATAAACTGTAGGAAATACCACTTTGTTGTGAAAAGTTATATATGATTTAAGTAGCTTATGAGTGGAAAATGAAAAAACACTTTCCACTGATCACTCTCCGCCTACTTTCCTAAATTACGACACAAATGTTGAATGCAACTAAAATAAATAAAACAAGAAAATTATAATAAATGTTTTATTACTCAACGCGGAACTATAAACATTCATTAAAATTGCATTAGAGCTTAGCCTGAGGAAGTAAACGAACACAGTCGATGGAAAAAGCGCACACGTTACTTACAGTACGGTTGACCAGTCTTGGCCACTTTGAACTTAGCGTAGATTTAATGTTAGCATTTTTTTGTTGCTTATTTCTTATTTTCTTGCCGAGTGCACAATGTACAAAAATTCAAAAAGCCTATCTTCTTCAGGCCACGACTCGTCGATCGTATTGTACTTATTTATATTATGTAATTTTTATTTTAGTATAAACACTGTTAAAGGAAATGGCCAAACTATATTTAGAAGAAAATAAATATTTTTATAATCGTTTATTTCTGCAATAATATTATTAACATTTTTTTATTATTCGCTTAAAAGTCGAGACTTATTTTGAGATAAGGAATCAAAATATTTGAGACTAAACACTAATTATTATAAAATTTACTTTAAAAAATTTTAATTAAAAAATTGACTTTTTTGACAAAAACTAGGCTTAGACCATTTTCTTTGTAACTGTGATTGGTATACACGTACAGTACTTAATTATATCAACTCGGACATGTCTCAAGTAAAGCTAAGTTCACATACAACATTATTAACATTATATTACTGCAATGTCTCAGTGTACAATTTTAAATCAAACGATTGTTACAAAATATGAAGGGAGAAGGATATTTGTACTTTATAACTATACTTTCTTACTTTTGTTTGCAATAAAAAAAGATATGAAACTTCACAAATTTACAGAAAATGTTAGTCTAAAATATAAATAAGCTTATTATAACAGAAGCATACTGATATAAATGGAGACACTGAGAATATCATATCGATATTACAATAAAACATTTTTAAACTATACAAACGTTAAATTCTAACAAAATCGAAATATGAAAAGCATATTAATAGAAAATATCACCAATGCGATCACTCGTTAGAACCTTAGCTACTAAATCTATAAACACTGAACTCAAACTATACATATTAATAAAGACATTGGCCAATATTGACAAATAATATTTTTAACATTTCGAATTAAAAGCAAAAAATTATTGTAAATCTTAAGAAATTCTAATAAAACTTATGGTAAAATAGTTCTTGACGATACAAATTCAAAATGAAAAGAAAAGTCAAACGAAAAAAAAAATACTTAACTAATTTTAATAGCAAAAATCAGAAACAGTCTAATTTTTTTAATAAAACAAAACATGTTTAAGATATTTTTTCTATTGAGCTAATTCCTAGAATTAACTGGTAAAATCCGAGATTTACAAGATATGGGCAACAACAGAACTAGAAAATTCGAGTTTCATCAAAGTTTAAATGAAATCACACAACTTAACTGGTTTATAATTCATCAAAATATATACAATAGAACTTAAATTTAACTCTTAATATTACTCCCACAGAGCTATACAAGGCTGAATTAGCAATGACACAAAGTCACAATGCTATATTGAAAAACACTTAATAAGTATGTAAATTATATTTTTAAATGCATAAATAAATATAAAAAAGTTCATTTTACAAATAAATTCTTGTAATCAAGGTATTGACTGTATGATCCTCAGTTTACCATTTAAAGTCACTGACAACTAGAAAAACATGCCTGCCAGAAAACTGATTTTATAATACATAAAAGTTGTGTCTGCTTTGCTGCCATCTATTTTCTAATATATCGGGTAGCCAAAACAAGAAATACAACAATTAAAGTTATATATTAATATTTAAACTAACTACTATTAAAAACCGGGCAGAACTATAATAAAATCAGCAGCTAGCTCTTAGACTATATTGACACATTAAACGCTTAGTCATAAGATATTACTGGCCTCATATAAATGAGGCCAGTAATATCTTAATCCAACTTCTTATATTGTTGAAAGAAAATGAAAACCTTGGAAATACATTTTTTTGTTAATATAAAATTGTCATCGTGAGATATAATTGTGGATTTAATTTGTAATTTGCTATGAATAAAGATAAACATTTTGATAATCTTATTTGTCTTAAATCTTAAATGTTATTCTTTTAAAATAAAAAGTAGTGTTTGAAAAAAACACATTTTGTGCATTAACAATGTTTTTCATGCACAAAGACAGATATTAATACATTCAAAAAAGTTGCTTAATCACTTATATTTGGTACTTATAATAATAGGTGCCAGACCAAAATATTATAATTACTAATATAAGTTTCTTTTTAACATTCCATTTAAAATTGTTTTTAACATTGTCTCAAAATAATAAAGAATATATAAACGTAGATATTCATTAATTCATATATTTTTTAATGTATCAGGATTTGAAGCCACACTTTACTAATAAAATACATACATATAGAAACAACAATAATAATAGGAAATAAGTATAAAGTTTGACTCAGGAATAACTTTCATACTGGTTTTCATATTGTACAATTTAGACATTTCATCACATTAAAAGTATTAATCTGAATAATATTTGCTTTAAAAATATTATTTAATAGTAAGTTCATTCTTTGTTAATGAACTTCTGTTCCTGGCTATAAAATTTTTGTAAATGTGTAAAAATTAAATGAAACAAACATTAACAAATACATTAAATTAAAATTGATTGAGATTTTAAATATTACGAGTACCAATATACCAAAATATGTAGTACCAATTTAAACTAAAAAATTAAAAAAAATATATTATAAAAACCGTAACTTGTGTAATTTTCGAACACTTTGTTCTCAAGGTTTGCAATTTGATAATATATTTCATAACCAGTGACAATGAAATTTTTTTCAGTGTCCCAGATATGTTAAAGTTCAGAATGACGTAATATGAAAAATGACATTTCTCACATTTCACATAAAGTTACGGACATAAAATAATTTAATTAATTAAAATCTACTAAAGCTTTTCACTTTCATGACTTATATTATTTCAATAGCTAAATTAATATAAATTTAGAATAATAAATTAATTGTCTTAAAATGTCTTGTGTTTAAAATGGCAATGTTAGAAAAAGCTTTTGTTTATTTCACGAATATAAATTTAATAACTGCAAACTGCAGTCTCACCTACAAAACGCAAAAGAGATAACAAGTATCTCTTTCGACTCTATGTATGAAAGAGACAATGTGTGTCCAAAATAAATACAATTAAAAGTATATTTTTTACTTACCTATAATTATGTCAATATAATACAATCCACGAGTCGTGGCCGCCCTGAAGTTAGCTGTAGATGGCTACGCACATTTGATTTTTTCTTACTTTTAATTATTTTATTACCGAGTGACCCTTCTTATATGCTTAATAATATAGCTACGAGTTAGATGCGTGTTTCTATGGGACGCCGATGAGCTTGATGCTGGGCGTAGGGGTGCTGGGCGTGGCGGTGCTATTGGGGGTAGTCTGTGTGTTAAGTATCTCTGGAGGTATTGTCAATATACGAGTGTTAGTTAATATAGCTACGAATCAGGCGTGTGTTTCTGTATGGCACGCGGATGAGCCTGATGCTGAGAATGAGGGTGCTGAGGGTGCTGGCCATGGGGATGTTGGGGGTGTTGAGAATGCTGGGCGTGGAGGTGTTGGGGGTGTCGTCGCCGGGGCGCCAGTGCTGCTAGGAGGGCCCTGGCTGAATTAGGGCACAGCTCTGTCCCGTCTCGTGCTCCGGCCACGCGACTGTTGCCCGCTAGGCCGTTTGTTACATGTCTATGGGGAAAATTGTAATTTTAATCATTGTTTAGTATTATAATTGATGAGATTGTTAATTATGATGTAGAATTAAATTAAATTGTTGAATTTTTTGCTTTTTAGTCTAAAAGCAGAATTGACTAGGTTATTTATAGTAATAAAATTAAAAAAATATATATACAAATTTCTTTAAATTCAAAGACCAAAATTAAATATAAACAAATCATATATTACCGGAGCACATGAAAAGGCACATGCTGCACAGACAGCCACTCGAGCCCCGCGTCACCCAACGCCGCAGCGCCGATAAACTTGGAGGCGTTTACGCAAGAGAACACTACCACCACGCGGCTGCCCTCCTGGTACATGACAAATTCCATTATTAGCAATATTAGCTTCACGCTGTATCCCACATAGCAGGATAGGTAGAGATGTAAGCTCGTGTTAAAACACTTCGTTTCCCACGCCCCTTCCGATTGTTGACACATTGATGTTGAATAGCGGATCTTAACGCCGCGCTTTGTTGTGTTACCAAAGCGAAGAAACTGAAAATAATTCATTCCCTCGAATGGGAATTGAACCAACAACCGTCACGTTTACAATCAATCGTTGTGCCGCTGTACCACATCAGCTTCAAATTGTTAAAATTAAAAAAAAAAACAAGTTATATATAGCAGTAATTTTGCCACTAACCTGTTTACACTTATGTAGTTTTTTAAGCGTGTTGGGCACAAAAGGAAAACTGCACGTTGCATATGCTGCATCCACTGCATGCACATCATCCGCCTTCACCACAAAATACCTCACGCCTTCCTCTGCATGCTTCTCTATATTCGCCAGTAAAGTCTTCCCGTTAGGGGACATAGGGCTTTTAGGGCCACTATACGACTGGGGGGAGAACCCTTGAGGCATTTCTCCCCTCCACCCTGGCCTTTGACCATTCCTGTAGTTGTTTTGGTAGAAATTATGCTCATTTTGATTGTATTGCGGATGGTATTGCTTATCATGACGACCTGGCTGTTCTTCATCAGCTCTCATTCTCCAATTTGGTGAGTCTACAGTTAAAGGTTTCGGCCTTTGCCCTATACCAGACGGCTGGTTTAACCCTACATTTTTCTCTTCTGCTCCTAATAGTTGAATCACAGTGTTAAGCACTTGTTCATCGACCGGTGTAACCGGTTTCGCGGGGTTCGACATTCGTCGTATGACTAGAGCGCATAGCTTTTGCCGTAAATAGTAAACGCTGATAGCATCTGAGGCATCTGCTGTAAAAGCTGTCCAGTCGTCGAGTGCTAACACTGCTGTATCTGGAGATGAATTATTTTCGTCAGCCTCGCTGTCCGAGTCACTTGATAATCCTGGAGGATTTGCCCTTTGGGTTAGGGCTGTGCTTGGAAGTCGCAACGGACCTCCGAATAAAGCAACAGTTAATGGCGTCACTAATGTATTGCAACGAATGAAGCAGAAACGACCAACTCTTGATATTTCTTCAAAAACAACCCAATCCGTTGGCAAGCCCTGTACGGATTTTTGCGATCCAGTGACTCCACCTCCACGGTGCAAAGTGGAACTGGGGTGGAATGCCACTTTTACTTCTTTAGAAGTTCGCAGGGTAGACGAGTCCCTATCTACTCTTGCGACGGACGGATACAGACCACTCACTAAAACTGCCTTCACTATATGCCACTTTTCTGAATTCATATTGACGTCTTTTATATCACCAGAACCTCTTGCCTTCACGAGGCATATCGCTCGTAATTGGGCTAGAAGCTGAGATCGATAACCAACTATCATTTCCATGGTAGCTCCACAAATTAAATTCTTAGCACAAAATGCTTTCTCAGTCCCATTGGCGCGGGCCGTCTGCCAAGCTTGGAAAGCCCGTAATAAAGCCATGTGATCAGAAAAACTGTCCGCCGCAAATTCCTTCCTAGCCAGTCCACTTTTCTTCCTATTTTCGGGATTCATTGATATTTGGAACGGCTCCTTATTCGCTAAACTGCATACTATCGTCAGAATTGGATCCAAACACTTCATGACACACGCGTATAACAACATCTTGCCTAATTTAGGTTCAACAGTCAAATCCAACAAATGTTGGCCGATTTCCGTCAAATCTTCCATAGGAGTAAGTGCTCCTATAGTTTTTAGCAACGACACTGCATTTCTCACAGCCAAAAAAGATGGCGGTTCTAGGGCTTTTGAAAGAAAATCTGCTATCGGCGTATTTCCTGGAGTCAATAATTTAGTATGGAGACACAACTCTTGTAGAGGAACTCTGAGTATTTCTGGCACTGAGTTTAACAGTAATGTCTTAAATCTCCGTTTCGAGCACATATGGAAGCAGTGTCCTGGCTTAGTCCTCCCAGCGCGTCCTGCCCTCTGCTGGCAACAGGCACGAGAGGTCCAAACGCATTGTAACGAACAAACACCTGCATTGGACTCATAATATTTCTCTTTCACTTTACATGAATCCACCACATAAACCACATCATCAATAGTGATCGAAGTCTCCGCTATGTTAGTGGAAATTATTATTTTCCTCGCATTGGGTAAAGGATTGAACACTTTCTTCTGATCCAGAGTTTGCATATTACTGTGTAACGTGAAAATTTGATATTTCATA